>JAODAL010029430.1:0-51594 GCA_025379985.1 Phyllomedusa bahiana | reverse complement strand
TGCTACATATATGAGATGCTGTTTCTGATTTGCTATATTGTGTATGCTCCTCTTCTCAATAAAAATAATTTTAAAAAAATCAGAATAGCAACAATAGGGTAATATCATACACTACAAAATGACAAATTATAAAAGTTGTGTGTCTTCTTGTTTTTTCCACAGGGAAAAATCTCTCCTTGGGGAGAGCCACCAATGAATTGGTCGGTGTGAGGGTTTACTTGCCTTTCAGACCACACTGACTGTTTTATATAAAGCACTCTATTGGATGTAGTTATCCTCAGTTCACATGTAGCTCGTTTTTTCCAGTAAAGAAGTACAACATATATAGAAGTTGTGCAAGATCAGAAAAGAGTCCCGTTTTTTCTTTTCCCTGGCACTCTGAGTGCAAGCACAAGACAGTATTAGTAAATGTGCCCCAATCTGTTTCATTATCATTATCCTTTTAGGTCACACTTCCTGCATTGCATTCTGCTGTGAAAAGCTGACCCCAAATCTACATGATTGTAGAGAGTGTAGTGGAAAGCCATGCTGGGAGAAGCGCGATAGGAGAAAAATGACCTCTAAAAAGGTGGCGCTCAGAATGATATATATTACTGTAAAAGGCAAAATGGAACCAAAGAATTGCTACAAATTGCAAAAAACATGATAAATTCTGAAAAACGGTTAGGGTATGTTCACACAGCGTATTTCGGTGCACAATGGCGCTGCAATACGCACCGCAATTACAGTAATTCATAGCTCTCATAGACAGCTGTGAATTACACCCGTCTTCTGCAACGCGTATTATATGCCAGGAAATGAAGTGACAAGACTATGAGGCCGGCCCCCCTTATACTGTAGAAGTACGCACTGGCCAGAGCGTATTTCTAAAACACCAGACGGATTGAGGAGCGTACAACACGTGCCACAATACTCCGTATGAACATAACCTTAAGGTGTGTCCAATATGGTAGTTGTATAATGCCGGTTGGATTCTCTTTTAGGATCTGGCCGGTATTTTAGCATCTTTTGCATGGTTTTGGGCAGGGTTTGGTCTGCGGTTTACTGATTCACTCGAAAACCGGGCGGATGATTGTGCATGTTTAAAGTCTTTTGGAGCACCGGCAGCTGAAAATCCGTTCAGTGTATACTACTGAACCGATTTTCTAGTAAAGTCTATGAGGACGCTTTTCAGACTGTTTCCAAATCCGCAAATCGTCTGAAAATCCAACCAATAAACCAAGCCTTGTGGATGGGCCCTAAGGGTATGTTCACACGGCGTATTGCGGTGCTTAGTGTACGCGCTGCACAACACCAGGTGTTTTAGAAGTATGCGCTGGTTGGGCTCTCTCTCTGAGAGCTATGAATTATCATAATTGCACGGCGCATGGAAGTACAAACACATGGTGAAATGCGCCCCGCAATTACGCCGTGTGAACATACCCTTACTGACGAAAAACAAAACCAGACCCACAGTGTTTAAAAAAATAAAAAAAATTAAAAAATAGTTAAATCAAAAACTGTAATGGGCTCTATATTTGCCTATTTTCTTCCAGGCTAACATCTGGCCGATGCAGCTTTGGCAAAACTGCAACATGTAAAATCACCGATTCTTTTACACTTGTATTTCACATAGGCCTTTTTACTGGCTTGGCCAAATCACAAATCATTTGATACATCACATAATTTCCAATGTGGAAAAATGCTACCCAAAAAAAAAAAAAAAAGAAGAAGAGGAGGGTATATGGGGAGAAAAGTGCTACAAACTGCCTGAAATTACCATACCTACACCATGCCAGATTATGGGGAAAAAGAAGTGCTACTAGCTCCCTTTCATCCCCTCCCAGTGTCCCTCCAAAAAGGGGGGAAAAAAAAGAAATACAAAATCTCAAATAGCCAAATGTGCAAAAAGCACATCAAGGAAAAGAGGCAACAGTGCATTTTGTATTTGCCTTTCAGCTAATACCTGGCCGCTGCAGTTCTTGCCAAAGAACTGTTTGAAAAAAATGTACCGTATATACTCAAGTATAAGCCGAGTTTTTCAGCACAAAAAATGTGCTGAAAAATCCCCCCTTGGCTTATACTCGAGGCACTGTCGGGGCTCGGGCGCTGCGATGGCCCGTGCGCCGACAGGGACACTTCAGTTATATGCGACTCCTCATGGAGCGCATATAACTGAAGGCCGAGTACCTGACAGCGTCCGGGCGCTGTCAGCTATCTCTTCCCCTGTATGCGACTCCTCCGGCATGCACACAGGTAAAGAGGTACCACTGCGGCGCAGAGAGCGAGTGCTCCGTGCTCCGCAGTGGACTCCGGGCGGCCGCAGACTCGCGGCTGTCCGGAGTTTCCGGCACAGGCAGTGTGTGTCATCACACTGCGTGCGCGGCCTGATGACATCACCCACCTGTGCCAAGAAGACCATGCCTATAGCCTGCCTAGAGGACCTATACCTGCCTACACCCTCCCTACAGCCTACCTATAGGACCTATATCTGCCTACAGCCTACCTCCTATAGGACCTATACCTGCCTATACTCTGCCTACACCTACTTATAGGACCTATACCCTGCCTACAGCCTACCTCCTATAAGACCTATACCCAGCCTACCTCCTATAGGACCTATACCCTGCCTACAGCCTACCTCCTATAGGACCTATACCCGCCTACAGCCTACCTCTATAGGACCTATACCTGCCTATACCCTGCCTACAGCCTACCTATAGGACCTATACCTGCCTATAGCCTACCTAGAGGACCTATACCCTGCCTATAGCCTGCTTAGGGGGACCTTACGCCTATACTGCCTAGGGGCCTATACTGCCTTGCCTGCCTAGGGGGACCTATAACTGCCTATAGCCTGCCTAGGGGGACCTATACCTGCCTATAACGACCTATTACCTGCCTAGGGGACCTATACCATGCCTATAGCCTACCTAGGGTGATCTATACCATGCCGATAGTCTGCCTAGGGGGACCTATACCTGCCTATAACCTGCCTATGGGGAACATATAGCTGCCTGTATCTGCCTATGGGGGACATTAAACTGCCTATACCAGCCTATATCTGCCTATGGGGGACATTAAACTGCTTATACCAGCCTATATCTGCCTATGGGGGACATTAAACTGCCTATACCAGCCTATATCTGCCTATGGGGGACATTAAACTGCCTATATAATTGTATTGGTATCTATTTTTATTTTTAAAATTCACCAGTAGCCGCTGCATTTTTCACCCTAGGCTTATACTCGAGTCAATAAGCTTTCCCGGTTTTTGTGGCAAAAGTAGGTGCCTCGGCTTATACTCGGGTCGGCTTATACTCGAGTATATACGGTATGTGTTTTTAGCAGGGATTTTTTTGGGCAAAACTGTAACATGTGAAACTACAAACCATTATGGACCTGTAAAAAAATTAAACACAACATAAGAAAGCCATTTTATTAAATTGTGTGCTGATCCCCCATTTTCTGATTGTAAACCCATTCAAGTTGGAATAGTAAGTTCCTGTAGAGTTAAAGGCAAGTATACAGCTGGCATACATGCGGCGAATAGCACAAAAGCTACAAGAAACAGATTACATATAAAAGCATTAACCTTTGTATTCACAGTAGTATTTGGTGCAACACAGCATATATAACAGTGCATGTTACATAATAGGTTCGTAAGGATTTATCATTCACTTTAGAATACAGAAAGGCAACTTGTTACTCCCCAGCGATCAAACTCCAACTCCTGACTGACAGACGATGCTGGTAAATACAGTTCAACAACCTGTGGAAGCCACAGTATATGGCTTTACCAAAGGATACATTTCATAAAATGATCTGAAAAAATACAGTGAACCTCCTATTCAAGCAATAGAATAAAATAACACTTTTCAAATTTGGGAACGCAGGTATAACAATGCAGTGCGAGGAAACTGTAAAATTACTTGTGTGTTAAAAAAAACCCCAAAACACTCAATTCTAGGTTATGAAGCATCAAATAACTGTTGCATTATAAAAAAGAAATATTTTTGTGGTGCAGCACTTTCAATTAATTGGAAGGTTTGGCACAACTGGATTCTGTTCATGCAGGTGAAACTTCCACCAGCTTGGTGTGCTGAACAACTCATGTTAGAACTAGGAAACAATTTGCTCCAAGATAACCATCCTTTTTTAAGCACCAAAGCTTGTATAAACAGAATAAAAAAAGCACAAAAGGGGTAATGTTCCACATTAAGGAGTCGCACTATGATGGAGTGTGGAAACTTACAAGCCATGAATGCTCCACTAAATATAAAAGGTGTTCCAATAAGCTGTAGAGAAAAGAGCTAGGACTTTAGTGCCACTTATTATATGTAGCATTCCTCAAGTTACATCCAACTCACTGAGCTTTGAAACGCGACTAGGAAATTAAACCCAAGCCAGTTATCTAAGTGCAGCCAACTGTTTTGGAGTGCATGGCCCTCATCAGTGCATAGCAGGGTACAGACTGCATGTGAGGCTTTAAATGCGTTCAAGAGGGGTAATGTTCCTTATTAGCAAAAGAAACTCTGAAGGTATTTGGAGACTTATAAGCCACGAGTGCTCCACTTATAATTTAAATAAGCTTAAAGGGGTTTTCACACTACATGTTTTTGTATTAATCTGAGCTTTTTCAATAGATTTTCAAATCCAGGGGTGGGTCTCTCTTCCCAATAGGTGTGTCTTCTTTCACAGATAAGTGGTAAGTCATAACACCCCCTCCAGAGTCATCATCATCATTCTGTGTGAGCAGTTGGAGAGAGAGGATGTCACAGCTCTCCAGACCTCCTGCAATGGTCAGTTCTCAAGCCTGCAGAGCTGTCAACTCCCTCCTAGGCTGCACAAGCAATCCTTATAACCAGAACACCTGCTTTGGTGTAAACCATTATACATAGAAGCTTGAAATGATGAAACAAATGTGAGAAATGCAAAGTGCTCTACCTTCTGCCTGAAAAAAGAGGAGGGACAGAGTGTATAAGAGTGTGTTATATGAGTGGGGGGGAACAGAGTGTATAAAGGTGTGTTATATAAGAGTGGGGAGTAGAGTGTGTAAGGATGTGTTATATGGGTGAGGGAAGCAGAGTGTATAAGGGTGTGTTATATGGGTGGAAGGAGCAGAGTGTATAAAGGTGTGTTAAATGGCTGGGGGAGTGAATCTAGCAGCTACAGAAACTCAGTAATTGCCCAGATCCTTTACATCAGAGCTATCACTGTGAGAGGAATAGAGATAAACACAGGCAGCCTGTTTCACACAGCTCAGGGGAGAGTGAGCTCAGAGAGTGCAGGCAACCAATCACAGCACAGGGGGCGTGTCCCGACCAGAAGTTGAACTAAATGCACTCACAGCAAAGGGGGTGTGGCCCGACGCCAAGCTGCTGAAGTAGCTCTAGACACACACAGATTAGCTAACAGCTGCTGTACTAAATGATTTAGGTAATACAAAGCAATTGCAAAAGTGTTTATTTTTACGGTCTCCATCATTACAGATATGATGTTTGTGGCGAGAAAACCCCTTTAAAAGAAAAGAGCCAATAGGTGGCCCTGGTGTCTTTGCCCTTTTTACTTTGAGCTAATTTGAATATATATTCGATTTTAGTGTCGTTTACATGGCTCGTAAGTCTCCACACAGCTGCATGGTGTCTTTCCCTAATGAGGAAAGTTACCCATTTTGAGATGCACCTAAAGCCTCTCACCTAGACAAACCAGAACCCTGCTCTGCACTGATGAAGGGCAAACACTCCAAAACAGTTCTCTGCAGAAAGGTAACTGGATTGGTTTTAGTCTCCTCCTTACAGTTCAAGGTTCACTGAGTTAATGTGACTTGAGGAATGTTTCATCCAATAGGTGGCGCTGGAGTCCTACCCCTTTCTGTTTAATGTATTTGAATATATAGAAGTAAAAGAGAACAGGCTTTCTGCACTTAGTTTAGACATTGTAACATAAGGATCTCAAGCCGTATACAGAGGCAGAGGAGAGGATTAGTTGTGGATTTCCATGCAAAATCTGCACTGAAAAACATGCAACTAAAGTCAACTGCACGTGAATGGGGTTTTATGTAATACCATACACACACACACTGCAAAAACAAATCTGGTGTCTATTATAGAGCATATTAATCAAATCTGACAAAATGAAAAAGGTCTACTTAAGGAAAAGTAAAGGGGATATGGTTACAAAAAAGATATACAGTAGTCTCTCAAATTACAATAGGATACTATTAACATGCATTGGGTCAGGAAGGACCATTCAAACTTAAAAGATCCGTGGTATATGTGTTTGTAAATAGAAACAGAAGATAAGAAAAACTGAATACAAGACAGCTTTGCTAATGACATCTAATTGCAGAGTTACTTTTTTTCCCCACTGTCCCCTTAGGGGCCGTTCACACGGCACAGGACAAATACCGGCCGGTTTGCCGGCCGGCATTTGTCCTGTTTTGCGGCCGTCCTCTGGGCCGCGGGGGGAACGGCTTTTCTCCGCGATGAGAACAGCCCTCCCCCCTCCCATTGAACAGCACAGATTCCGTCCGGAAACCGGACAGAAGATTATGCATGTTCAATGTTTTGCCGCCGGTAACAAAACAGTCGGTCGGAAAACCCGTGCAGTGGGGACTGCTGCGTGGGTTTTCCCATAGAGCACAATTGTGCTCATTTTCGGCCGGTTTTTCAGGCGGTCTGAAAAACCGCAAACCGCCTGAAAAACCGGCCGAAAACCCGTGCATTGTGGACATGCCCTTATTCTGAAGACCATTTAATGAAATGATACAACCCCTTTAATACGGATTCTCCTGATCCTGCCGTTTTTATAGAAATTCCATGTGTGGCCCTAGTGCGCTATTTTACTCAGCCACAAGACTCAGAAAAGGAGGAGCACCTACTGGACTCTGGGGTCTCATTTTCATTAGGATTTTCTTTATGTTCTGTTACAGGTTTGTGGACATACTAAGGTGCTAAAATAATATAAACACCCCTAAAAACACTTCTCATTTTGGAAATTACACAGTTTAAGAAATATATATGGGGGTGTAGCGAGTATATTGACCCCACAGGTCTTTTACAATTAAAATGAAAACCTTGTTTCCATCAATCCGCAGTTTTAGCTAAAAATGTCTCATTCTTACAAGGAATCCTGGAGAGAAAAGAAAAGCACCCCAAAATGTATTGTGTAATTTCTTCCAAGTTCAGCAATACCCTTTATGTCGGTATAAAGTGATGTTTGGTAACATGGCAGGTGTACAAGGGAGGGAGCGCCATTTGGTCTTTAGCATGCTGATTGTGGTGGGTGCCACCAAAGTACCAGAACAGGTGAAACCTTACAGAACCCCATTTTGGATTCAACACCCATAAGGGAACTCATCTAGAGGGTTTATTGTGCATTTTGGGCTTCTAGGCGTTTTACAGTTTCTTAGCATTGTAGCATGAAAATGGAAAAAAAAAAATGTAATTTTGCAATAGTTTTGAGGGTTTCATTTTAACGGTGTTCCCCGTGCAGTATAAATGACAGGATAACTTTACTATGAGGGTCGGTACAATTACAACGATATCAACTTCATATAGTTTATGTTTTACTACTTTTACACAGTAGAAATGCTTTTGTAAAAAAAATGCTTTTGTAAACTTATCTAGTCTGACAGCCATAACTTTACTTTTGTGTATATGGCGCTATATAAGGGCTTGTTCTTTGCGGGCTGAGTTGATGTTTTCATTGGTACCATTTTGGGGTTCATATGACGCTTTGATTACTTTTTAGCAAGGTTTTTTGGCAGACAGGATGAACAAAATACAGCAATTCTGGTAGTGTTTTTATTTTTTACACCAGTCACTGTACGGTATAAAAGGAGCTTTACTGAGCAGGTTAATAGGATTACTGCGATATAAAATTTGTATATGTTTTTTATGTTTTACTGCCTTTATCCAATAAAAACACTTTTATTCAAAAAAGAAAACATTTTTTCATCGCCGTAGTCAGAGCCATAACAATTTTTTTTTTTTTGTATGGAGATATATAGGGGCTTGTTTTTTGCAGGATTAGTTGATGTTTTTATTGGTACCTTTTTTGGGGGGTGGTGGAACAGACTTCTTGATCGATTTTAAATCCGTTTTTTAGAAAGCAGGGTGAAGAAAATACAGCAATCCTGGCAGTGTTTTTTTTTTTTTTTAACAGCACTCACCATGCAGTAGAAGTGATATGATAGTATTACGCCGTGGGTCGATATGATTATGGCGATACCCAACTTATACAGTTTTTTGTTGTAGCATACAACACAATATTTATTGTTTTATGTTGTATGCCCCACTTATGTTGTAAGCCCGCACAATGTCCAGGAAATACCTATACGTCCATTTGCTAGAACACCTTCCCGGCCAGAATGTATAAGTAAGTCCAATGTCAGAAAGGGGTTAAACTGCATGCAGTGAATGGCGGTCTAGTAGCACCTCTCTGCAGTACAGTGCGGTACAACATGTTTTGTACTGCTCTTCACCTGTGACAGAATGTGCAGCTTTGGATGCAGCTGCTCCCTCTCCATTTCTAGTATACTGTACAGGACCTGTTGTTCTGTAGCGACATGTAAAAAAAGACTTGCTCTAAATTGTAAAGTGCTGCGGAATATGTTGGCGCTATATAAATAAAAATTATTATTATTATTATTAGTGATCATCCTATCTTTTTATTCTTCTTGGATTACACTTTGAGGAATCAGAACCAAGGACTAGTTTTCCATGGAGCTAAAGGGGTTGTCCATATATTTTTTTTACTAAATAAAATTACCTCCGCTCCATCGCTGCTATCTTCCGGGTCTTCTATTTACTTCCTGGTACAGTCACAACTGTAGGCGCCGATTGGCCGCATTAATTCATGTATATGGTCTTACACAGCTGTTTAGTGCCCTTCACTTTCATACAGTGATGTAAGGAATGTCATTTGACAACTATACCCAATTACTGCGTACGCGTGATGTTAGATGCCAATCAAAGTATTAATCTCCAGTGAGACAGGCGCGCAGAGCACCTCGAACAGAGTTAGTGGGTTCACAACTGTTTGTGTTGTTTTCGTATCATGACAGTTTGGACCTCGCTGATACCTCGCAATCGCAGCGACCCATTACGGCTTTTAGTAAGCAAGAACAACTGCTCTAATTAATTATCTGCGGAAAGCTGGCATTCAGGGAAAATTATATTATATTATGATCACTATCTTTTATTCTGTTAACTTTGCGGCGGGAAAAAAGGAACTAGTTCATGGCCACTAAGGCTATGTCCTTATTACAGGCCAACACTGCCTGCCGCATTTTGCCAGGGTACCTTTTTTATCGGTACCTATGGACACCGTACATTCACTTACGGCAATGTGAACCCCCGATAGTTTTTATTTACTTTTTTAACTTTGCAGTCCCTCATTTTATATTTATTAACATCTGTACTTACTAATGTTTTCGATTAATCAGATAAATAGATCTACAGATAATCCAGGGGTCGAAAATCTTTTTTAATCCCAAAGACATAAACAGGGCAGTGCAATTTAAACTAGAAGCGTTTTTCTCAGGACCATGAAAAGGCATGAGCGATTTAAAAACACACTCGCTAGGTTATAACAAAACAGTAGCATAGTACAGTTGATTTCGGAGGCAGGGCAAGCAATCATGGGGCTCATTAACGAATTAACTCTATGGTATACATATGGCTAATGCCTGAATAATCTATCATGTTCTCGAGCTATCTCTAGGTTAGTCAGTGCCATTCAGTAAGTTACATTAAATTGTTACGTGGTCTTTTTTAATGCTCCCGTGGAAACTGATTAATTCATAAATGACCACCCTACCTAGTTTTGTGTTCCCAATTCTTACTCTGGGTGGCTTTGATAACTTTTTCAATTGGCCAAGCGACTTAGATAGCTTAATTTTACCCTCGTGTGTTCAAAAATGGTTCGCGGCTCTGAAGGTATTTTATCTTATTCTTAATTCCTGTAAGTGCTCCGCTATCATATGTTTCAATACGATTGTCTCTCTTAACACTGTGTTGTTTGTTACATAAAGATTTAGCTAAATTCAAGATTCCCATGTAGTTCCTTTATTTTGAAACTGTTTACTGCCTTCAATCCCTAAAAGGGTTTCCCTTTTGGATATAATTGGGCATAGATTACATTTATTTACGAACTCATAATGGGAAACCTTTTGGGATTAGTGACAGTTAAACCGTTCAAAATAAAAACTACATGCGTGATCATAGGTCCTAGGAAATGAAAGAAAGGTGGGCGTTTAGGAATATATTTGCACTCCCTGTGTATGTCCTATTTGGAATCAAAAGATTTTCGTACCCGTGGATTTCCATTTGGATCTTTTTCTGAGTGTTTGGCCTTGCCCGCGGGCCTCTGCGGGTGTAGCTTCTATTCATCTACAAGAAACAAGTAGAGGATCAAGGAAGGTACCGGTACGGGGAAGTGTGTGGAGGAGGGCGGAAGCAGTATACTGTTTTCGATAATGGTTGTCCTAGAACCATTATAAGGCCCACGGTCTACTTTTTTTGAATTCTGAGGGGGTGGTGGGAAGTCTTTGGTGGATAAGTTTACCCATATCTTGTGGCAGAAATTTCTGCAACCGCTTCTAATATGTATGGTGTCTTTTGGCCTACTAGAAGCACATTCAGCATTCTCTGATGCAGAAACACTGTCGAACTGTGGCACATGTATTTGGCTAGAACATCCAGCCAGTCAGCATGGGCATTAGTGAAACACCTGCATTACTGAAGTGCAAGTAAGTCCATCAGATCCTTTGGATGCCAGATGAGGGGAGCTTCATTTTCTTTTTCTGCCACATCTAATGCACTGTACAGGATCCTGAAGAACCATATCCTCATTCTAGGAAGTGATTTACAACATCCAGCAGCTATTTCGGACTAATAAATATCGGCTTTATCTGTATTAAAGGGGTTGTCTCTCTACAGAGTTTCAGAGATCTATGAATGAAATAATGTAACATTATTTCCTGGTCAGACTCTTCCTTACAAGTACAGTCACTTTATCAGCTCTGTGTTTTCAGTTGTAATTATTTTAGAAGCTTCTAATAATGTAGCTGGTGGTTTATCTGATCTACAAAAAAGCTGTATTAGTGCCGTATCTTAGATAAAAAAGCTTTTTACTGTGGCAGCACTGAGCTGCCGCACTGTGTGATGTCATCCTGTGCCTCACTAGAACAATCAGCAGAGAAAGGACATAGGTCGGTATTGAGAATGAAACAGCCATGATTATAATACAATTGTAATCTTAACAAATTTAATGGACAAAGCAATATATTGGGGAAATGTCTTCATTTAGTGTCCCTAATTTTGAACATCTAATCATGTAGCGAGATACCCTTTAAGTTATGCATATTTCATTAGTCTTTAAATTGAGTGTCAAAATAAGAAAAAAAATTTAAGTCCTCTGAGCCACAGCTTTTCCATAGAGTTATTGTCTCTTATTACACAATGGTCATCCTGGACCAAATTTATATGTAACTTAAGGGACTACTGTATTTTAAGTTCAATCGGTTAACTATATTGAAATCTAGAGTAAAGAAAAATACCAGGTCTTTGCCATGTCTGATATTATAACAATAACAGGGATTTTTTTTCTATCCACATTCTCTTTTAAAGATACCTTTCCTTTGTGAATTAAAATGGCAAATAATATTTCTAATAAAGTAACATTTTAGGAATATGCTGATAAGCTTTGCAGTAATATAAATCACATTCAAAAGGGAGAGAAATTATATTATTCCTGAATCCACTGGACCCAACACCAGGAAAGAAGAAGGCCTGGTTCACATCAGCAGGTCATGTTCCGTTCAGAGCCACTGATGCAGATTCCGTCAAATACAATGGAAAAAGCAGCACACCATGACGGAATCATGATGGACCCCAATGTAGTCACTAAGGTCCGTCAGGTGCCGTTGGCGTCTGTCATTTAATAGGTCAAGTGTGATCTCTGACTGGGGCTCCGAATGGAACTTCCAATGCAAAATTGAACCAGCTTTAAAGGTTATTAGAAGGTCACAAAGAAAAAGAGAAAAGCTAAAGCTGTCCACTAACAGATGTACTACATATAAAGTTGGGGGGGGGACAAAAAAAACCAAAACACACAAAAAACAGACTAGCATAAAATAACAGACTCGGATGCCAGAATAAAGGAAGCTTAAAGAGAACCTGTCACATAGGTTATCCCCCCCCCCTTACTGAGGGCAGTACAAGCTAGTGACAAACATGCTGTTTCCAGCGCTGTGTCCCTTATTCTGTAAGATCCTGTAGTTTTATAGCATTTAATGCTCAAATCTGGCAGTTTTCAAACAGGAAAAGAACCCAGCTCATTCGTGAGCAGGTATTAGGCCCGCCCACCCAAGATTAGCCCCGCCCACCATTAAACTGACTCTTCATGACTCTTTTCTGGCTGAAAAATGCCAGATTTGAGCATTAAAAATACTCTAAACACTACAGCATCTTGCAGAATAAGGGACAGCGCTGGAAACAGCAGGTCTGACACTAGCTTGTGCTTTTCTCGGCAAGGGAGGCATAATCTATGTGACAGGTTACCTTTAAAAATGCCTTCTACTCACACATACATCAATGTAGGTGGGAAAGAATGTTAGTTACCTGGTGTCTAAAAGTCCATGACTTTAATCCAATAACTTACCTGTCATTAACACTGCTGTGCTGGGTATCCTTGGCCTTTGCTTTAGTTATACAGATCTAGAGCCCTACTTCCTAGGGCGTCTCTTCTTATGCACAGGTTAGAATACTACAATTAATACTAGAAGATACTAGGATCTTTTACACAGTAAGAACATGTCCTTACATATAGGTTTTGTTTTTAATGCACTAGAAGGCTTCATTAAATATCATCCAGATTTTCTCTTCTTCTGCTGAGAGAGGAGTAAAATAAAAATCTAGCTTCTCTCCAGGCTTCCGCTAGGCTCCATGTGTAGGGTAGAGGGTCGGGAAGAAGTTTTTTTGTCACCAATTTTACGATTGCTATCTTTTCCCCGTCCGCCGTGTCTCTTTGCCATTACTGATTGAGTTTGGGGCTCCAGGAAGAGAGTGGTTGGGTTGGCTGCGTGTAATTCGTCCACTTGACTGGTGAGGAGTTGCTGGTGTCTGGTGAACAGCACTAACTTGGTTGTTATTTCCATTACCGTTGGGAAGCTCTGAAGCTGGAAATAATATGAAGACTCAAATCATAAATACTGTTCTAACTAAAAGTGTTTGTCTGTATCAGGTCCCCAGTTTTAAGTTAAAAAAAATACATTTATTACATAGCGAACCATTATCCTCTTCATTAGACAATCTTTGTAACTACCCAATATTATAATACAAACAAAGAAACCGCATGTGTCTAGCATCTGTAGTCCTGTTCATGGGATCATCATGTCAGGTGACAGATTACAAGTGTTTCTTTGACCTATTCCTGACATGTACAGGCAGTCACCAACTTACACCGTTCCGACTTACATCTGACCCCTAATTACAAACGGAGACCAAGGCCATGTTCACACGGCCGGAGTGCGCAAATTACGGGCTGAATACGTCCCAGTCATTACGGTAATCCACAGTCTCATAGAGAGCTATGGATTACCTCTTCTCTCCCTGCTCAGCGAATCCGCCGCGGGGGGGGTGGGGGGGGGGATAAGTGACATGTGAATTACCATTACTGGTAATGCAAGTCTATGGGCCGGTGAGGTGCCGGCCCCCCACTCACTCCCCCGTGTGAACATTAGCCCCTTAGGGCTGACTAGCCATTGTATGTATTCCATGTTCCACAACAGAGTAACTGTGGAATGACAAGTTCCAGCATGCCACAGCAGCACATGAGGTGCAAATGAGGTCAAATCTTATCAAGGGCACCCGGGGACCTCCTGTATTTCATTTACAGGTGACATACTGTCAGCAGCCAGGTTTGGATTCAACTCTGGTCTTGAGTGTATAACTACTTAGGCTATGTTCACATGGCTAAAACTGGGACATATTTCGACCTGTATTTTGCGTCGTACTGCGCTCAATACGGGCGAAATACGTCCCAGTCATTACGGTAATCAACAGTTCTCATAGAGAACTATGGATTACGCCTCCTCTCCCCGCTCGGACAATACGCTGCGGGGGCAGATAAGTGACATGTCAATTACTAGCGACGAGTACGCACCGCTAGTAATGAATGTATATGGGGCCGGCGGGCTAACGCCAGCCTCCCCCTCCCCCCCCCGCGGAATTCAGCGCGAGCTCCCAAAGTCCTGCCGTAATTACGCCCTGCAATTATGCCGTGTGAATCTAGCCTTAGATGATGCGATCATTGCAATATCTAAGCCAATAGATTAGGGTGACACCCCTTCTGTCCACCAGGCTGGCTATTTTACTGAACCTATTATCTCTGGTAGGATGTAACAGTATTGCAGGATATTGTACAAGCGATTCTGCTTCCTAGTAATCAAAGACCTTCTGTTCTAAATTGAGCTTAAATAAATGCATTACAAATATAAAAAGTAGTGAAATACTGAAAATTTCAAAACACCCCTAGCTTCCCATTAATCATATAAAATAAAAAAAAAAATAAAAAAACGCACGCAATACAAATCACATAATTTGGTATTTCTATTGTTGCTCATATAAAAATCCAATTTAGTAAACTATAACAACTGGTGAATGTCATTGAATACATCTATATAAAAACACCCAGAACTGCGGGATATTCTGGTCACTTTTGGCCTTGTGTTTAAAATGTTTGGAATAATAGTAATTAAAAAAAAAAAATATGTAAACCAAATTCACCAACAAAAAATGAAGCCTGATGTAAATCAATTCAATGGAAAAAAAAAAAATTATTGGCATTAAAAAATGTCGAGTCCAAGCAAACAGATTTGAAAGTTTTTTTTTTTTTTTTTTTTTTAAAGTAGTAAAATATAAAAACTATAGAAACTTTAAACTGCTGGAATCAAACTGATGCACAGAGCAGAGTTAAAAAGTCATTAATATCACATGATGAACCCCACTAAAACTAAACTAACATAATAAATAAAAATGTATAATTGTGGGATTTTTTCTGAAACCACCTATGAAGAATTTTTTTGGTTTACTAATATATCATAAAGTACATCAAACAGTAACATAACATACAGAAAATACACTCACGTGAAGTTCTATGGCAAAAAGTATTTTTGTTTACCTGGAGGAGCAGTATTGTTGGAGGAATTGTGATTAGCGGATCCTGACCCGCTCTCAACCTGTGCCTGAAATCATAAAAGGGATATTCTTAACACTTCTATTAGTAAAGTAAATACCACGGATGAACATAAAATCCACGCACCTGTTTGCTTTGGGATTGCTGTGCAACGTATTCGGGGTTTGGTTCACTAAAGTTAGGCACTTCAGAATAAACCATGCAAAATCTGTGATTAAAAAAAATAAATAAAAAAATCCATCCATTTAATAAAAAAGGCCAAGTCGGATCAAACCACCTGTGCATCACATACAATAAAATGGTCTGGAAACGTAACAAAGAGAAGGAGTGGGCGCAAAGTGTGCATGTTTATGAGGGACATGACAACTACCTAAAGTGGGTAGGGGTGTTCCCACCTTAGCTTTTTAATAGGATAGATAGAAGTGTGACAGCTGCAGGTCCCAGAGGTAGGACGCATAACTATCTTGGGAACAGGCTCCTGAAAGTCCTTGTTATAGGGAAAATAAACTCACCCAAAGAGAGAAAAATTATAGTAAAAAATTTCAATACTTCACTGGACAAGACTATAAAACTTAGCTTTTACTAGAAATATTAAAGAGTAATATAAACTCCAAACAAGTGAAAAACGCTCTCTAAATATCACCCTAAATAGAAAGCTACCTAGCCAATTTTGTAGGATATTTGTCCCGATAAGGACGGACCCACCAGGAACCTAAAGAGACAAAGTCCCTATTAAGCCCTATACATAAGAAAATAATGTAAATTCAATTATCCTGTGCAATAAATCCCACACTAAAGCAAAAAACAAGAAAAACAAACCCCTCAAACCAAATTCAGACTATATATAACAGACAAGGCTATAATCATAGTTACTGAGTTATTGCACAGGAAATTGAATTTACATTATTTTCTTGTGTATAGGGCTTAATAGAGACTTTGTCTCTTTAGGTTCCTGGTGGGCCCGTCCTTATCGGGACGAATATCCCACGAAATTGGCTAGGTAGCTTTCTATTTAGGGTGATATTTAGGGATAGTTTTTCACTTATTTAGAATTGTATGTTGGGAGTTTATCTTACTCCTTTTTAAGATTTCTAGTAAAAGCGAAGTTTTATAGTCTTGTCCAGTGAAGTCCTGGCTCAGAATGGAGAACAGTTTGTGCATGCTCACGACTCTCTATTCTGTTCTTTGGGAGTTTAGAGTACAGGCGAGCGGTGTGTTCTTACTCGCCCTTCAGCAATCTCTAGCTCTCCTTTCCCTTGCACACTATCTGCAAATTTTCAGGATCCTCATCATTTACTAAGAAAGTTGTCCTTCTTACTATGGGCACTATGGTGAAACCCTGACCGGCTCTTTGTAATTAAAAGGGTCCGTCAGGCACCACAGGTGTCCGCAGTAAACGCATCCGGTGGGGACAGTTTTTCACTTCTGCAACAGATATTCTGAATGGATCCCCAAGTGCAGATGTGAATTAGGCCTAAAACATGAGATTAAAGCAAAAAAACAAAAAATCATCCTCCACCCACTTTTGAGTCTTCAAGTAAATGTATGTCCTGTTGACACTTGTCAGATCTGATGTGGGTTTCTCGCCAAAATGAGATCACAATCTGCACCCCAGGCACGTGGATGGAGCTTCAACAACCCTATCCACATGCCAAAGAAAATTTCCATAAAGATTTTTGGTACAGCCAGGGACACCGCTCAACCACAAAAATAGACACTACTTATTTCCTGTGGCTTCTCTATGGTAAAGTCAAGGATTAGCCGCATACTGAATGGCAATGGTCTGGGTTAAAAGTCAAGAGTGCCAGTTTGGATCATTCGTGCCTTAGACCTTCAGTTAGAATACGGTGGACATACATTTACTTGAAGACTCAAAAGTGGGTGGAGGATGATTTTTTGTTTTTCTGCTTGTATCTCATGTTTTAGGCCTAATTCACATCCGCACTTGGGGATCCGTTCAGAATCTCTGTTGCAGAAGTGAAAAACTGTCCTCACCGGATGCGTTTACTCTGGACATCTGTGGTGTCCAACGGACCCTTTTAATTACAATGAGCCGGTCTGGGTTTCACCAAAGGGTCCGTAGTAAGAAGGAAAAAAACAGTGCAGGCTGCGGTCAGTTTTTCACCTCTGTGCTGGAGGAACCTCTGGTGCAGATGTGAACCAAGCCTTAAAGGGGTTGTCTCACTACAAGGATTGCTTTTTATGTTAAAGATCTTGCAAAAACAAGTCACTTTGCAATATATGTCCATTAACAGTGTCCTACCTATTCCTAGATATCCCCTCTTGTATGAGCTGCATCAGCTCCTCAGGTCGCTATAACTACAGACCTGTTCAATCTCTCATGATAGGTTGCCAGCACTGGTTGCTATAGCTACAGACCTGGCTTCTACTGCAGCCTAGTAGAAGCCAGTAAACACGTCCCTGAATTCAAAGTGAAACATGACTGAGGTAAGATGAATCAATGTAGTGAGACAACCCCTTTAAAGGGGTTGTTCAGTGAACCAAAAATTTGTGCCAATTTGTGCTTTATGTAGCCTTCTTGTTATGTAGCTGTGCAACAGCATTTCCTGTCTGAAAGCGGTTTCTCTTTACCCTGTAAAACTACAAGTCCCAGGATCCTCTGCTGTAATTTGTCGATCTTTACAATATCAGTCTCCGTGCACATCCAGTATCCTTCCTTATGTTGAAAGTTTTGGGAGTTAGTAGCAAAGGGGTGTGGCTTCAAATGCTGCTCTAAAAAGCCACACCCCTTTGGTCACATGATCATTTGGGCTCAACATAGAAACATTTCCTATGTGTGGGGATAGAAATACTGAGCTTCCTGTTGTCAAACAGCTGATTTAGAACTGCAGAAACCCACAGAACATGTAATAAGTACACTGTAATAGTGCCTAATTTTGGGAGAGATTATTCAGAAAATATTGTCTTACTGTACAATCCTTTTAAGAGGGAAAGCAACAGTGGGAGACATCTAAATGGTTAGATCACACAGCGCAGATCTCCAGCTACACATAGGGAAGAGCACAGTTATACAGAAAAATGAGAAAAATGTACATTTGCAGAAATGATGTGGAATAGAGGAAAACACCCAATATATAGGTTAGACACATCTGGCTGCACTACTCTTACACAGTGGGGAAAGTAAGTGTTTGATGCACTGTCAATTTTGCAAGTTTTTCCACATACAGAGAATGGAATGAAATAAGTATTTGATACAATAGAAAAACAGAACTTAATATTTGGTACAGAAATCTTTGTTTGCAATTACAGAGGTCAGATGTTTCCTATAGTTCTGACCAAGATTGCACACACTGCAGCAGGGATTTTGGCCCACTTCTCCATACAGATCTTCTGCAAATCTTTCAGGTTTTGGGTTTCAACATTGAGTTTCCGCTTCCTCCAAAGATTTTCAACTGGGTTCAGGTCTGGAGACTGGCTAGGCCACTACAAGACCTTGAAATGCTTCTTAGTTACCTTGGTTATGCGTTTCGGGTCATTGTCCTGTTGCAAGCCATGACCCATTTTCAATGCTCTTACTGAGGAAAGGAAGCTGTTGGCCAAAATCTCACGATACATGGCCCCATCCATCCACCCTTCAACATGGTCCATTAATCCTGTTCCCTTTGCAGAAAAGCACCCCCAGAGTATGAGGTTTCCACCTCATCCTTCTTCTTCCAAAAACGGCAAGTGGAGTTGATACCAAAAAGTTGTATTTGGGTCTCATCTGACCACATGACCTTCTCCCACGCCTCCTCTGGATCATCTAGATCAGGGGTTCCCAAACCCCAGCCCTCACGCCCCACCAACAGGTCATGTTTCTGGCTTTCCTTGGCAGTGCACAAGTGATTTAATTATGCTGCACAGGTGACTTAATTATTGTCAGTGTATTCTGTGGGAGATCCTGAAAACATGACCTGTTGGTGGGGCATGAGGACTGGAGTTTGGGAACCCCTGATCTAGATGGTCATTGGGGAACTTCAAACGGGCCAGGACATGAGCTGAAGTAAGCAGTGGGACCTTGTGTGCTCTGCAGCATTTTAATCCATGGCTGCATAGTACGTTACGATAATCTTTGAGACTGTGGTCCCAGCTCTATTCAGGTCATTGACCAGGTTCTCCCTGGAGTTCTGGGCCGATTCCTGACCTTGCTCAAAATCATCCTTACAGCACGAGGCGATATGTTGCATGGAGCCCCAGACTGAGGAAGATTGACAGTCATCTGTGTTTCTTCCATTTTCTGATAATTGCTCCAACGGTTGTTGCCTTCTCACCAAGCTGCTTGCCTATTGTCCTGTAGCCCATCCCAGCCTTGTGCAGGTCTACAATTTTGTGCCTGGTGCCCTCAGACAGCTCTATGGTCTTGGTCATGGTGGAGAGGTTGGAGAGTGATTGTGTGGCCAGGTGTCTTTTATACTGGTATCAAGTTCAAACAGGTGCAATTAATAGAGGTAATGAGTGCAGAGTAGGACTTTTTAAAGAAAAACTGACAAGTCTGTGCGGACCAGAATTCCTAGTGTTTGATCACCTACCAAATACTTATTTCATGCAATAAGATGCAAAATTATCAGTATATTAAATACTTATTTTTCTCACTGTAAATGTAGATACAATTTTACAGGTGTGGTTTTGTAAGGTGATATTGCTAACCCCTTTTAATGATGTGTGGTCATAATCTTTTGGCACGTTGTGTTTTTACTCCCTGCCTTGCAGGAGACATAACATTTTTATTTTCTCATCTACATATGAGGGCTTGTTTTTAGCAGGACAAGATGTACTCTTTAATGGTGCCATTGACCGTACCATATAATGTACTGGGAAACTCAAAACAAGATTCTAAGTTTGATGAAATGTGGGGAGAAAAAAAAAACATATGTACATTTTCCCTTTTTTTTTTGGGGGGGGAAAGGGGTTTTTTTATTGGGATTCACTGTTTAAATATAAATGATGTTTTATATGAAAGGGGATAATATTCTGGGGGTACCAAAATTCTTTGAGTTTTTAGTTTAATTTTTTGTAAAAAAAAAAAAAAAAAAAAACACTATTTTTTAACTTTATGCTGCAGCGCCATTTTCTGTGAAACCCTTAACTTTGGGACCGGGGAAACTAATTTTTTTTTTCAGGCTGAAGGGGATTTTTTTTTTGGGGGCCATTTCCAAAAAGGTTTTTTTTTTTATGGGTTTTGGGTACGGTATAAATTCTGTTTTAAAATTTAAATAGATGGGAAATTACCCGGGTGCGGGGATAACCAATTATGTGCAACTTTTTTTTTTTTTTTTTTTTCTTTAGCGTCAACCAGCTGTAAATTTAAAGGGGTTTTTCTCACTACAAATTATCTCACCCCAGGGCCCGTTTTTTTTTTTGGGTTTTTTTTTAAAATTCCCGGGGGTGTTTACTGGGGCTTCTAATAGGCTGGGAGTAGAATTCCCGGTCCCCGTAGCTATAGCAACCCGTGCTGGCAGCCTAAACAAGAGATTTTAACAGGTCTTAAGGGTATAGTGACCTAAGGAGTGAAAGCAGCAAATACAAGAGGGGAAAATCTAGGAATAGGTAGGCCCCTGTTTAAGGGGATATATTGCAAAAAGGGGGGGGGGGGGGGGGGGGGGGGGGGGGGGCGGGGGAACTTATTTCAAGATCTTTAACATAAAAGGGAAACCTTTTAGTAGACAACCCCTTTAACATTTGGCCCCCCCCTCCATATGGAGCAGGGCCCGCGGGTCTAACTCCTCCCTGGCATTAAAGACATTCCATACGCAAATATTGATAAGGGGTTAAAGGAGCCTATACAAGGTCTTGTTAAAGAGCACTGGTATCTAAAACTGCTGCCATTTTCCCGCGGGACCCGGAGCTCAAATCCTCCAGCAGTGAATCATTTTCCCCACATGACCAAGCGATCACCCCCGGGATCGCCCTTTCCCGGGAAGGCACATTATGCCAGTGGTTCATGCATTGCAAAAGTGTAAAACCCAAAAAAAGGGTAGGTTTTACACCGTGGGCCCCTTTTCGGGAAAATAGCCGCCTACTGGCCCAAAAAATACTAACGAAATGCCCCCAAAACCGGAAGGTTTTTCAACTTTAGAGCATAACCAAAACATTTTTTGTACAGCGACTCCCGGCCCCGTCAGGGTTTGTTTAAAAAAATCTGCAACCCCTTTCAAGCATTTTTAACCCTTCCAAAATAGTTATTACAGAATTCAAAAAATCCACAGGGAAAAGTGTGGAAATTATGTGATTAAAAAAAAAAATTATTACTATTACTTACCTCCCAAACTTCTGCGATCAAACCCCCCGGGCCTTTTTTAAAAATGTGGGCAACCTTTAAAAAACCGGGGGCGTCCCCGAAAATTTTTAAGGGAAAATCATTTAAAACAATGTTTTTCCCAAAAGTAGGAAAAATCCTCCAAACTTTGCTATGAGTCGACCAATTTTTCAAATAAAGGGCCCGGCCCGGCAGCCCCCCTTCCCCCTATTTTAAATTTTTAGAAGCTCCCAAACAGCTGAAATCACTTTACTTACTAATTTTGAAAAATCCTAAAGAAGTGAGAATAAGCATCGTCCTCCTCATTCTTTAACATGGTCAATTCGTAGTTGACTCTGAGCCGACCTGTTAACGGATGTTCCTTTATGAGAGCACCCCTTTAAAGAGAACCTGTCACAGTTTTTGCCCCCCTGGCTGAGGACAGCACAAGCTAGTGTCAGACCTGCTGTTTCCAGCGCTGTGTGTTTATTATTCTGTAAGATGTTTGTAGTCTCAGAGCATTTAAAGAGAACCTGTCACATAGATTTTGCCCCCCTTGCTGAGGACAGAACAAGCAAGTGACAGGCCTGCTGTTTCCAGCACTGTGTCTTATTCTGTAAGATGCTTTAGTTTTAGAGCATTTAATGCTCAAAACTGCAGTTTTCAGCCAGAAGAGTCCTTCAAAGAGTCAGTTTTTTTCAAACCCCCGCCCACCTGAGGCTAGCCCCAACCCACCTCAACTGATAAACCTATTACTTTGAATGGGTAGAACATGTGAATAACTGTCAGTGGGCTGGCTTCCCTTTGGGTGGGCGGGGCTAACACCTGCCATAATAAGATTTGAGGGGTAAATGCTCTAAAACCCAGCATCTTACAGAATAAGGGAACAGCGCTGGGAACAGCAGGTCCGAAATTTGTGCTGCCCTCAGTAATGGGGCAAATCTATGTGACAGGTTCCCTTTAATGCTGAAATTTTTATTCATGACAAGTTACCCCGCCCACCAAAGGCTATCCCCGCCCACTGACAGTTAGGGTGCTTTCACACGGTGCGTTTTTTTCAATGCGTTTTTTGTGCAGCAATGTACAGCATTAATTGCTGTGCCTTCCTGCACAAAAAATGCATTGAAAAAAGGCACAAAAAACGCACCGTGTGAAAGCACCCTTATTCACATGTTTCTACATAATAAAAGTAATAGGTTTATCAGCTGAAGTGGGCGGGCAGCCCAGGGGGGCGGGTATGAAAAAAACTTTTCAGGTGAAAACTGCAGATTTGAGCATTAAATACTCTGAAACTACAGCATCTTACAGAATAACGGACACAGCGCTGGAAGCAGCATGTCTGACACTAGCTTGTGCTGCCCTCAGCAAGGAGGGCATAACCTACGTGACAGGTTCTCTCTAAAAATGCATAAATATCTTGACTATTACTGTTGGATGCTACAAAGCAGAGTCACATCAGCATTCATATTTAAAACTGAAATTATGTCCAAGGCAGAGTTTCCATTTAAGACTTCCATTGTTAGGGTATGTTCACACGTCGTAATTTCAGCACGCATTTCACTGCGTATTTGTAATACGGGCGAGATGCATGCTGAAATAACGGTTATCCATAGTTCTCTCAGAGAGCTATGGATAACGCCTCCTCTCCCTGCTCGCACAATACGATCGTATTGTACGCGCGGGGAGATAAGTGACATGTCAAGTAATGAATGTCAATGAGGCCTGCGGGCGGGCGCCTCCCCCCTCCACCCCCCCATTGTATTAGCGCGAGCTCCCAAAACACACGATGTACTGCGGCGCGTACTGTACGTGCCGCAGTACATCGTGTGAACATACCCTTAGAATCCATTTGGATACCTAAAAAAAAAGTATCCCAGCGTAAACAGTCACTTTAGGGCTATGTTTGCTCTGTTTTCTGTGCTGGACAAAATGGCGAGGTGGATCCCACTATTTTGTACATCACAGAAAATGTTTACCCTTGGGAAACTAAGCAAACATAACCCGAAAGAGACCAGGTTGCCCTATAATTCCCAACTTTTTTCAGATATCCAAATGGATAACTGCAATGGAGATATCAAACGGGACTAAAGTGCAGTGGGAACCCAGTTTTTGTTCAAGCAATTCCTCGTCCTCAGTAACTATTAGAGCAGGCATCCTCAAACTGCGGCCCTCCAGCTGTTGGGAAACTACAACTCCATCATGCCCACTGTTATAGATTATATAAATGCATGATGGGACTTGTAGTTTCCCAATAGCTGGAAGGCCGCAGTTTGAGGATGCCTGTGTTAGAGGATGTTCACATGGCGTCTTTTAGACGCGTTTGGATCAGTTTTTCGGACCCAAAACACGCATCTAACAATGTGCAGTGTGATTTACACTGCTTTCAATGTAAAACACGCATCGGCGCTCAGACCATACGCGTTTTACACGCGTCTTTGTGATGCGTCTTTCGGATCCGTTCAAAGAATTGACATGTTAATCCAGTTGCCGTAGCAGACGCCCTATTTAAAACTATAGGGTGCGATCCTGCTGCAGCAAAAAAGCGTCCAAACATGCAGCACACTTTGGATGCATGTTGGATGCATTTTACGCAGCGCTTTTGTATAGGTTTTTCGAATCCGAAAAACGTATTCAAAACGCTGTGTGAACATACCCTTAAAATTGCAAAACGTTACATACATCTAAAATAAGCAGCCAATGCACAATGACTTCTCAGAAGTTACATATCTTCAACAACAGATGGAGTACCAAGCTGTATTTTTCTCATTAGGATTGTATTGTTAGAGGTACATTCATGATCTTTATGTTCCACAATGAACATTGTTCTCCAGATGTCCTTGCCACAATCACAAAGGTAAGAATATCTGCAAGATTTCAGGAAAAACAGTTCTCTTCATCTGCACATAAAATGAGATTCTCATAAGCCTTAAAGGAGAGCTAAACAAACATAAATGCAAAACAGCGTCTACGGTTTTACTGCCGTTTGTCTTAAGCACACTATTAAAATCATGCTGCTCTGAAATACAGCTACGCGCACAGCAGTGTTCGGTCTGTCAAATCTGATGGCATTTGCCACAATGCTATTGTGAATAAAGCCTAACCGCAGTCATACAGATTATTATTTTCTTTGAAAAATGTTGAGTTAATAGTTTTTTCCACTTAGGGTGTTTTCACACAGTGCAGTTTTGGTGCAGTTTTAACTGCGCTCCAAATAAACTGCCTTTATCACCAGCAAGCTTCTTTCCATTGTCTACACTGTTTGGAAAGTGAGAAATCAATAAGGTTATGTTCACAGGGCGTTTTTGGATCTGAAAATTGCATCCAAAAACGCAGCGTCAATTGGATCCAAAATGCATCCAACATGCAGCTGTGTGTTTGGATGCGTTTTGGCTGCAGCAGGATTGCACCCTATAGTTTTAAATAGGGCTCCTGCTACGTCTCTTGGATCAAGAATTTACATGTAATTTCTTGTAACGGATCAGAAAGACCAAGTAAACATGCAAAGGCAATCACTCATCTGAACGCCGATGCGTGTTTTACATTGCAAACAGTGCAATGCACAGCGTTAATTACCGTGGATTTCTGCAAAAAAAAAAAAAAAAAAAAAAAAAAAAAGTTCCACTGGTTTACATCGACTTCAATAGTAAGGCTATGTTCACACGGCTTATTCTGGGACGTATTTCAGCCCGTAATTTGCACCGTACCGTGCGAATTACGGGCCGAAATACGTCCCAGTCATTATGGTAATCCACAGTTCTCAGAGAACTATGGATTCCGTCTCCTCTCCCTGCTCGCACAATACGGCGAGTGGGGAGAGAAGTGACATGCTACTTATTCACGGCGTATACGCGCTGTGGATAATGCATGTCTATGGGGCCGGCGAGCTGTCGGCCACCCCGCCCCGCCCCCGTACACACGCGTAATTGCGGGCCGAAATACGTCCCGCAATTAAGCCGTGTGAACATAGCCTAAATTTTCTTCCCTGCTCTGTAGTTTTTTTTGCAAAATGTTTTAAAAAAAATGACTGGGAGTAGAAAAAACGTTCCACGAGACTACAGAACTTCTTACTATTATGGGATCTGTTTTCAATCGTTTCAGAAAATGAAAAACGCTGAAAAAAAATAACCGAAAATGTGTGCAGTGGAGACAGAGCCGAAGTTATACCAATTTCTCTCACCTACCCGCCAGCTGATCTTCACAGCAGCAGCATTTTCACATAACGGGCCATTGACGTGGCATTCTGGTCTATACCCCAGGTATCTGTTGGGGTGACTTTTTTTTCACAGAATCTGAAATGTCTCAACAGTAAACCTTTCCTCTGATGGACTCAAGAGTGGTAGATTACACCTTTGAGTCCCACAGGGAAAGAGTATACCACCAGGAAATATAGCAAAATGTAGCAGACACAGGACTACATTTGCTCTATTGATTTATATGAGGCCACAGCAGCTACACTATCTGTTGAAGTGTAGCACATAACACTGTGTGAGCCTATCCCAATACAGTAGTTACAAGATAAGCAATGACGTATGATCCAGGCTTTACCAGAGGGTCTGTGGGTAAGGGTATGTTCCCACGGCGTGTTGGATCCAAAAAACGCATCCAAAAGCGCTGCAGCATAAATCACATCCAAAATGCACCCAAGACGCAGCTACATGTTTGGATGCAGCAGGATCGCACCCTATAGTTTTAAATAGGGCTCCTGCTGCGTCTTTCAGATCAAGAATTGAAATGAAGATTCTTTGAACAGATCCAAAAGACACATGTAAACTCGCATCGGTGATCACTCGTCTGAAAGCCGGTGCGTGTTTTACATTGAAAGCAATGAAAATCACACTGCTCATTGTAAGGCCTCGTTCACACGGCTTACAGCCGACGTAATTGCGGGGACAGATTTCGCCCCGCAATTACGCCAGCAGCCGGGCGGGGAGCCGGCTGCTCGCTGGCTCCATAGACATTCATTATTCACGGCGCATACACGGCGTAAATAATGTGCACGTCACTTTCTCCCCGCCCGGCGTATTCACCGAGCGGGAAGGAGAGACGGAATCCATAGTTCTCTATGAGAACTGTGGATTACCGTAGTTACTGGGACGGATTGGAGCCGTACTGCAGCGCAAATACGGCGCGCAGTACGGCTCCAATCAGAGCCCAAAATAAGCCGTGTGAACGAGGGCTTAGATGCGTGTTTCGGTCCATTTAGGGTCCGAAACACGAATCCAAACACACATCTATAAACGGATCCAAACACGAAGTCAACATGCCGTATGAACATACCATAAGGGTATGTTCACACGATGTACTGCGGAGCGTACATCATGTGTTTTGGGAGCTTGTGCTGATCAGCGCGTACTCCCGCGGCGTGGGGGGCCGGCAGCTTGCCGGCCCCATAGACATGCATTGCATGCAGGCATGTCACCAATCTCCCCGGGCATACAATACGATCATATTGTACGAGCGGGGAGAGGAGGTGTAATCAATAGTTCTCTATGAGAACTATGCATTACCGTAATTTCGGCGCGCATTTCGCCCGTAATGAAGCGTAAATACACGGTGAAATGCACGCCGAAATTACCCCGTGTGAACATACTCTAACAACTCAGCCACCTAAACTGTTAAAGAAAGATCTGCTGTACACATTATCATTAGGGCATGAGGAATTCCTGACCAACAATATGTAGATAAATGACCAAGTAGTTACCCTTTTGTAAGTCTGATGATGTCTCCAGGCTGAATTAGATTTCCCACATCATCCCACACAGAGATGTTGATGCTGCCAGTTTTATCTGCTACCTTACACGTTCGGACTTCATGCCCATCCTTTGTCTTGGTCACTCTACCTGCAAAGATCAATGTTTCATTTACATGTGCAAAAACTGCGTGTGTTTACAGAGGCAAGGTGTAATAGGAGATCAATTAAACACCTATATACTGTAGTACAGCAGCATAGTACAAGCAATCGAAAATGTTTACACCCCACAGGGTGGCTAAAAATGTCAGTACAAAAACAAAAAAAAAAAACCTTTCTCCATTTAAAAAAGATAAAATACCCAATGCCGGAATTGTGTGTTGTTTGGGTTATCCTGCCTAAACGGCGTTTCTTAGATGCGTATTTGGATCCGTGTTTCAGACTCAAAACAGATCCAAACATGCATCTAGCAATGTGCAGTGTGATTTCCAATGCTTTCAATGTAAAACACGCATCGATGTTCAGATGTCCGATTGCCGACGCGTGTTTTACATGTGTCTCTCTGATGCATTTTTCGGATCCATTCAAAGAATTAACATCAATTCTTGATCCGTCTGACGCAGCCGACACCTTATTTAAAACTATAGGGTGCATTCCTGCTGCAGCAACAACGCATCCAAACATGCAGCACACAGAAAGGCAAAGCAGTGGACGTCCTTTGGCTTCATCACACACTACAACAATACACTGCGAAACTGGATGATGAACATCACACAACTCCAGGCACATTCAAGAGAGGCAAGAGGCAACCAAGTGTCATGTCAGACCATTCGTAACAGTTTACATCAGCCTGGTCTGTGTGCTCGGTGACCGGCCGGGGTACCTGACCACACCACCAGGCACAGGCATCATCGTCTTGCATTGGCCAGGGAGCACCTATGCTGGATAAGGGACCAGTGGTCCTCAATGCTGTTCAGTGATGAAAGTTGATTCACTCTGAGCAGAAATGATGGCCGCCAACGATGCTGGAGACGTCAAGGGGAGCCACAGACGAGCTTTTGGTAGTGGAGTTTCAGTGTGGGCAGGTGTGTCTCATCAATACAGAACTGCCCTACTCTTTGTGAATGGTCCAGTGACAGCTTTAACGACTTGAATAACATCATTAATTCAGTCATTGTGCCTCTGCATGAACAACACCGGGCTAATGTCATGGACGAGGTTGCATCATTCGGGAACTAATGCTGGAGACTGGGATACCTCAAATGGAGTAGCCTGCACTTTCTCCAGACTGAACCCCATAGAAAACCTGTGGGATCAGCTCAGTCGCCATGTAGAAGCTTGTAACTCTGTACCCCTGAACCTCAATGACCTGATCGGCGCCCTTCAAGAAGAGTGGGATGCCATGCCTCAGCAGTCAATAGCTCGACTTGTGAACAGCAGGAGACATCTTTATCAAGCTGTAATTGATGCTCAAGCCCACATGACACGTTATTGAGACATTTCTTGATGCGGTATAATACATCCTCCACTGTTTGCTTTTGTTTCATTAAATTGTTTGCGATGAGAAAATCAACACTGAATGCTACAACTTAAATGGCCGACTTTCATGATAAAATATCACTGTAGTGTGAAGTTTTTAGGTTTTCCATAAGTTTCACCTGAAAGCCAAATATCCCTAACTTTTTGTGATTAGTGTATCTTCAATAACAGGGTCATCATTGTCCAAGGCTAATTTAAATTCGTTTCATTTAAATCCCTGTTGATTCTGGGGTTAGGAGTCCAGTGGGCGGTCCTAATCAGCGACAGACAACCTTCCCGGTGTGCATGCTCATACATGGAAAGCTGTCAATCATTGCTCAAGACTACCCACTGGACTCATGAATGGACATAGATTTCAAGTAAACATTATTTTGTGAACTCACATTTACTGCTGCAGCAAATCTACAAGCTGTATTCTTATATTGTGTGCAAATGGAATGGACTTTCAAGGGCCTGTTCAAAAGTTTTGCTTTTTCGACAAAGTCTTACCTGTTTCAAGGACAATGAAAATGACATTCAGGTTTTTAAGTCCAGGCTTCACGTCCTTTACAAAGGTTTCAGTGGTCATAGTGGCCTTCCTCCCGAGCCAATACCGTCTTAATCCCTACAATGTAAAAAGACCAAAGTTGTCATGTTTCCAAATGAAGTTCATATTATCTCATTTATAAACTCTCAAGTGTATTGTGCTCAAAGTTCTTTTATTTATAGGGATTTTTGCTTACATTGTAATAGTCTTTTTCCTTCGAAGATTCTTTATATTTTGGAACATGGGTCCGTTCAGGGTCCGCCAGACGGATCCAAACATGTATCTAAAAACGTATGTTCCCACAGACTCAACACGCTGTGTGAACATGTCCTAAGGCATAAGGGACGGGGGACAGCCAAAGTACTGGCAAGTCAAATAGGGCAAAGTAGGTACCAAAATACGAAAGGCGCATGTGCAAGGAGTGTATGCCGTTCGTCAACACAGGGGGGAAGAAAGAGTCCGGAAAAAAATGTAATAGAGGACTAGAATAAGGGAAGGGCAAGTATATAGAGGGATATGGCCAGAGGAGAATTGTGCACTAGTATATAAGATGTAAAAGTCTAAGGGCTTGTTCACACGGCGTTTTGGATCCTTTTTACGGATCTGTTTTTGGCACTTGAAAAGCGCATCCGGAAAGCGGATCCGCAAAACGCTGCAGTTGTTACTTTATTTGGATCCGTTTTCAATGCTTTTTCACTTGCGTTTTACGCATCCGCTTTCCGGATGCGTTTTCGTGAGAGTCAGTCTCTCTTTCATATATGTCAGCCCCAGCTCCTCCATCATTTCAAACCTCCCGCACCTCCACTGTCACCGCTCACCTCTCCAGCGATCCCTGTCCAGCCTTCCAGTGCGCTTTTGGGGGGTGGGGGGCGGGGGGAGAGAGAAAGAGAAAGAGAGAGGACATGTCAATTCTTAAAGCGGATGCGAAAAGCACAGCGCAGGAGAGCTCTCAAAAGCGCATCGCCGATCTCCCGTGGGAACAGCGATGCGCTTTTGCCATTCAACTCAATGTTAATCACACTGACAATTGTTAGATCCGTTTTGCGGATCCGTACAACGGATCACAAAAACGCCGTGTGAACAAGCCCTAAATAGTAAAACAAGAATAAGGGGGAGTGAATGGATTCCTCTTACATTCTAGATGCTGCTTGAGAAAGGCACCATATGCCGAAACGTCAACAATTACACCTATGACATTGGTTGTTGTTGAACAAATCTTGTGGTGTTCAGCTTAAGCAGTTAAAGGAACCTGTCAGTTACTTTGTAGTAAATATCAGAAAAAGCCATGGCACTCCAATATCATGCTAGTTGTGTGTAGTTTTATTATTCACGATATTACATTAGCAGATTAGTATGAAAAAAATGAAAGGTCTAGTTTACTACTGATGAAATATCATTAATAATAAAACTACACCCAACTAGCATGATATTTGGAGTGCCATGGCTTTTTCTGATATTTACTACAAAGCAGCTGACAGGTTCCTTTAACCCCTTAAGCCCTAGGCCTGAGAAGTACTTAATGACCAGAACATTTTTTTTGTTTTATCCTCCTTGCGTTTCAACAGTCTAACTTTATTTTTTCAGTGACGCAGTTGTTTGAGGCCTGGTTTAGGCGGGAGAAGTTGTAGTTTTTGGAGGAATAGTTTAAAGCATAGTTGCCAACTTTTGAAAATGAAAAAGCAGGAGAGACTAGTGGGCGGCGCGCCCATCTTGACGGTATGCCACGCCCCTTCAAAAAGCCACACCCACTCCACCTAACTGTATAACGGCTTTGGAAGAAAGCCAGGTAGATGCCCCCCTCTGTTGGCCAGGTAGGTGCCCCCCTCTGTTGGCCAGGTAGGTGCCCCCCTCTGTTGGCCAGGTAGACCCCCCATTGTAGCCAGACAGTGCCCCCCTAAAACTAATAAAAATAAAATAATAAAATCCACTTACCTGACCAGGCTCCTGCAGAGCGGCCCCCTCCAGCCGATCTCCTCAGCAGCGGCACAGGGGCAGTGACAGCAGCCGCGCGTCACCTCCTCTGTGACGCTGACATGTGGGTACGGCGCACAGTGGCGCCGGACATTACAGGGGGAGGAGGCAGGAGGGAGCGATCCCTCCTGCCTCCTCCCTGCTCAGCGAGTTCCGGGCGGTGAAGCGGGCGCAGCGCCCGCTTCACCCCGCCTGTGGGAACGGGGCCGGCGGCGCCAGAGTAGCGCACCAGCGCTTTCTCCGGCGCCGCGGCCATTTAAAGGACCCCCGCCGCCTGCTGGCGGCGGGAGAAATGCCAACTCCCCCGGGAGGGCGGGAGGGGACCCCAAATAGCGGGACCCCCCCCCGCCAAAAACGGGAGAGTTGGCATGTCTGGTTTAAAGGGGTTTTCTCGCTACAAAGATCATATCTCAGATTATGGGGACAGTAAAAATAAGCACTTTTGTAATTGGGTTGCATTACCTCAGTCACTTAGTATAGTAGATATGAGCTTTTCTGTGCATCTGTTTTCTATTTCTGCTGCTGCTAGTCGGGACATGCCCCTCTTTCTGTGATTTGCTAGTTGGGACACACCCCGGTCGGATCCCGACCCCTCACCCGACACGCCCCCTGCGCTGTGATTTGCTGCCTGCACACTTTGTGTTTACTCACCTCTGAGCTGTTAAAACCGGAGGTAAAACCAGCTATGTGAGAGGGCAGCTTGCTGCATACTCATCTCCCAGCTCTAAGGTGAATGATCTGGGTAATTACTGACTGTTTAACTCATAGATCCCCTCATATAACACAATCTTCTGTGCTGTGTTCCCTTTGTAAAACAGTAACACAGTCTTCTGCCTGATAACAGGAGGGAGGGGGGGGGGGCAGTGTGTATTCCTCTGTCACGTACACGCTCACCAGCACGTGACTGGGGGCCACTGTAATGGGGTAGACTTATCTCCACTTGCGCTCACCTCTCACTCAGTTAGCGACTCAAGCATAAATCGTACCACAAGACAGTTCCAGCCCCCCAAAAATACACGCTGCCACCACCTTCCTTCAATAACCAAAAAGGAATCAGCCGGAAGGAATCTGATTCCTAACAGATATTCTAAAAACACGTAAAAAATGCTCAACTCACTGCTCTCTCAGCAGCTACAAAAATAAAATACACTCCTTCAAGGAAATGGATCCGTGCAACAAGAACTTACGTATTAAGGCTAACTTTAATTTTAAAATGATTTTCAGTGCTTACATAAACATAATATAATAACAATGGCTATGGCATACGCATCAATCAGTTATTAAAATAAAAAGGGAGGGGGCGTGGCCAGCTATGTGAGAAGACGGACGTGCAGTAGTGGAGCTCCGTCAGGGACTATAGAAAACCAGCCCTTGCAGCTACAGAAATGAGCAAAAGCCGCTCTAAAGAGCTCCAGGACCCCTCAAGCATCATGCGCACCCAGTGAGTGGCCCCTATCCAACTTTTATCACCCCGCTCTCGGGCCTGCAGACGTCTCACCGTCCTCCCGCGCAATCCACCCGGAGCCGCATCTTACCTGCGGAGCTTGGGGAAAGAACGCGCCAAAACACCGCAGTGCTACACAGGCTTGCGGGGGGACCGTGACCAGCTCTGAAGAGATCAATCTACCAGCAGCGTCTCCTACCAGCCATTCCGCCTTCCTCCTCTGACACCTCGCTCCGTGGGACCCAGACATCCATCAGCAGCGCGCCTCTGCATGACGCGAGTAGGGAGAGAGGCGCCGCGTCTGTTTCCGCTGCGGTTTCTATTATCGCGGTGACTATGCCCGGCGCACCCGGAGTCACGGAGGAGACTGCGCTGAAGAATTGCCAGTACGTGCCCTCCTCACACACCTCTGCCTCACCGACCCCGTCCTCGGCCCCTGCGACCGTGATAGAGGAGGGGGAGGGATACATGTCGACACTGGGCACCCAGGACATTATGGAGGAGCATGCTCATCTGCCGGAACCAGGCTCGATTCCACCCCAGGCCACAATGAGGGCCTTCTTCACCCCCCCCCTCTCGGCCTCCCCTGGCTTGTGAGCGGCTGAACTGCTGAGCTCCCCGGGGCTGAGACAGCATGAAAGGGCAATGACCTGCTCGGACACTACAAAGAGGAGCCCTCTGACCCCTGAGCTGGATCCTAGTGCCACGAGGCCATCCCCTCTTATTAAATCACTCCAAGTGCCTCCTGGGCCCTCTGGTCCCTTCTCTCAGGTCTGCCCTGATGCCCCACAGAAGGGACTTGCAATACCCGGCACCCCTTTGCATTTTTTTTTTTTTTTTTTCCTCAGGCGCCTCACAGACATGGGACTTTGCCAGCCACTGATGATAGGGACACTGCTATGTCCTGCTCCTCGCTACAAAATGCAGCACAATGGCGCTCTAATCCAGCCTCTTCATCCTGGGGAGATAATCCTGACGAACCGCATCCAGACTGCCATCTAGCCTCCCGCTACTGGGGCCTGACCCTGGATGTCTGTGGACCTGCTCCCCCCGAGGAAGCCATTTTTCACACCCTAGCTGCTCACTGAGCTCAGAGTGCTTCTTTTCTTTGATTCCCCACTAAGAGTGATTTCAAAAGATTGGCGCAAGACCTGACGTGCTCTGGAAACAAAGATCTTCCGGCTGTACAGGCAGACGTCACCAGGCTTGCTAGAGGGGTCAACAGGTGGAAAATCATCAAACCTCAACAGACTCTGCTATCAAGGCCTTGCAGACCTCGGTGGCGGAAGAACAGAATCGTTTTGCCAGCCTAGCGAACCACATTGACGACTTGGAGAACCGCAGCAGACGAAACATGTTAGGATTTCGGGGCATGCCGGAGTCTGTAACAACGGGCGAGCTGATACCTACCCTCACAAAGGCCTTTATGTTCTGGGCAGGCAGGAAGGGGTGGCAATCGAATTCGACCGCGCACACAGAGCGCTTCGTCCGCAGAGCCAAGACTCTGACCGACCTAGAGACGTTATTTGTAGGGTGCATAAATACACGTTGAAGGAGGAGATTATGAGGAAGGCGAGGCTTATGCGAAATGTTACTCTTGGCGGCATGTTGCAATTTGACTTGTTACTGACTTCTCAAGGAGGGACTGTGGCTCCGAGCTCTCTGTTTAAAACCGCTGTTGGCCATTCTCTACAGGAAGGGGACATCCCTACCGTTGGGGCTTCCCCTTCTCGATCCAGGTCCGCCATGGGGACAAGTCCCTCACCTTGCGCACTCCCATGGAGCTCCCGGCCTTCCTCGCTGCTCTAAACCTTCCCTACTAACCTCTACCGGAATTGCGAAGAAGTGCTGACCACAGGGACCCTGCCCCTCTATTCGATCTGATGGTGCCTCAACGCTCTCGCCCTCTGGATGTGGCTGCACCGCGACCTCAGCGCTCAAGACGCAGACCTAGTAGCCCGACATCCTCCCCATCAAAGAGACCTCCCCACCGCTGAACTCTCATCTTCTGCGCCAAGGCTTCGGCTTCAATTCCTTTTGGCGGTCTTGACTCTCTCTTCTGGACTTCTTGGGGATTGGGACTCGGGGTTCGGGAGAAGAGATCTATCCTTGAGGTACTTACCCTTTAATTGTGCCGCCTGTATTAGTCTTCATACTGTTTTGGGTTGCTCTATGAGCTTTACGATTTCAGTCCTTACACCATGACAGCTCAAGATGTTACTTGTTGCTCTTTTATTACTATTGCTGGTTCATATTGTATGGGAGCTGGGGGGGGTACGGTCCGTTGACACGCGCTCTATTGGCAGTGTCGGGGGCCCTCCCCGCCCAGCTCTCAGATTTTCACCATACCACCACTTTTCCCTGGCGTCTCCTGGCTTGGTGCTGGTGTGAACCCTCACTATATGTATCCGATAGTTTGTATTGCCGCTACGTCCCGCACCTGGGACATCTTGCCAGTTTTACATTCTTCTGGCCTCGCCAGTCGTTATTTTGCTTAATGCTTTGTATTGGCCTCGGTATTATAGGCCTTTTTCTTTGATATTGTTGTATTGTTTTATGTTCTTTCAATGTGTTAGGCCCACAAAGACAGGCTAGAGACCGACCTTTCTCGAGCTTTGTCTTCCCAGAACGTTTTTTTTAGTCCCCAATGGCTAGCATTAGGGTTACGTCCCTTAACGTCAAGGGATTTAACACGCCCGAGAAGCGTCACAAAAATTTATATCATCTACACAAGCAGCGGTCACGTATTGTTTGCATACAGGGACCCACCTACTTAGCACACATATACGGGCTTCCGAATTTGGTACTTTCTGCCTGTTACCACAAGCCAGCAACCCACTTACCGAAAACCTAATAGGGGGGTCGCGATACTTCCACAAAATCGTTGCCGGTTCAGGTCCTAGATGTCCTTCCAGATACAGACGCTCTCTACTATTTATCAAGTGCTCCATTCAGGGAAGCATATATTACGGTCGCTAATATTACGCGTACCTAATACCGGCCTCCTCCTTTCTCTCCAAACGCTTGGATGTTCTTACGGGTTTTGATCATGGACCAACTGATCCTTTGGGGGGACCTAAACCTGGCCTAAAATACGGTACTCGACACCTCGAGTGGTCGATCCTTTATTGTCGACTGTCCTTGGGCAGGGATCCGTAAAAGGGGCGAGAATGACATGCAGTTAGTGGATGTTTGGCTTCTCCTTTCATTTCCGACGAGAGGATATACATGTTTTCTCACACCCACAAAAATTCCTATAGTAGAATAGATTTACATTCTCCCCCACTTCCTTGCTTCCCAATGTATCTCATGCCTTCATTGGCACATCCTACACTCGGACCATGCCCGGTTCACTGCTATTTTACGCTTCAAACTTCAGTAAAACCACCCTTCTCTTGGAAGCTAATGAATCCCTTTTGTCCGATTCTGTGATGCTCACAGAATTGAAAGATTCTGTTGCTCTTTCGTTTCAGTGCCATTCTTCTGCTGACCCCACTCCTTTCCCAGATCAATGGGAAAGCTCTCAAAAACCGGTCTGCGTGGTGTTATTATAAAAGCCAATGGCGCTAGGCTTAAAAGGGAAAGATCGCATAAGCTTTGCTCCCTCATGCAGAAATTGCACTGTCTTGAAACGGCTCACAAGTCGGCGAATCTAGAGTCGGACCTTAGGGACCTGATAAGCACTCGTCACGAAATACTTCAGTTGATGGATCACAAGCATAAACGCTATCGGCAGCTCTGCTCTAGCTCCTCCTATGTATGGAGCAACAAGAACGGGCAAATGTTTGGCCGTGCCCTGCGTGATTTATGAGCTTCCCTGTTCATCCCCCGCTATCAAAATATTCAAATGGCTGCCTGATCCACCTCACCAGAGAAATTTTGAAAGAATTTCATGTATACTACACTGGCCTTTATAATCTCCCTCCCCCGGGGAGCGCGGCGGAACACCTGGGCCCCCACACAGCCTTACATCAGTTCCTTTCCAAAACGGCTTTACCTCCCTTGGACCCACAATCCCTCGCCTCTTTGGAGGAACCTTTTGCCCGGACGAGCTTAAGAGGGCGATTTCTGCTCTACCCGCGGGAAAGAGCCCAGGTCCAGATGGATATACACTCACCGGCCACTTTATTAGGTACTCCTTGTCCAAATTGCTCGTTTAACCCTTATTTCTAATCAAGCAATCACCATGGCGGAATTCGTGCATTTTTGGCATGTAGATGGTCAAGACAATATCATGCAGTTTCAAAACCGGAGCCATCAGTATGGGGAAGAAAGGTGAATTTGAGTGCCTTTGAGACGTGGCATGGTTGTTGGTGCCAGAAGGCCTGGTCTGAGTATTTCAGAAACTGCTGATCTCCCTGGGTGTTCACGCACAACCATCTCTGGGTATACAGAGATGGTCAGAAAAAGAAAAAAACATCCAGTGAGCGGCAGTTACTGGTGGGCGGAAATGCCTTGTTGTTGCCAGAGGTCAAGGAGGAATGGCAGACTGGTTCGAGCTGATAGAAAGGCAACACGTGACTCAAATAGCCACCGTTACAAACAAGGTAGGCAGAAGAGCTTCTCTGAAAGCACAGTACGGCGAACTTTGAGGCAGATTGGGCTACAGCAGCAGAAAAAAGACCACAACGGGTGCACTCCTTTTCAGCTTAAGAAACAGGAAATTGGACAGTAGAAGATTGGAAAACGTTGGCCTGGTCTATGTGCTCGATTCTGCTGCGATTTCGGATGGTAGGGTCAGGAATTTGGCGTCAAACATGAAAGCATGGATCCATCCTGCTTTATCAACAAGTTCAGGCTGGTGTGGTGGTGTATGGTGGGGGAATATTTTCTCCGGCACATCTTTGGGCCCCTTGGTTACCAATTGTGCATCGTAGTTTTGCATACACCTTGAATCTATGCCACTAAGAATTGAGGCAGTTCTGAAGGCAAAAGGGGTCCAACCCGTTACTTTAGCATGGTGTACCTAATAAAGTTGGCCGGTGAGTGTTACAGCGCTTCTTTTTATAAAATTTAGCTGAGGATCTCACGGATTCCCCTGCTGGATATTTAATGACGTATCAAAAGGGCAATCGTTTCGATTGCATTCTAGCGGGCATTTATTACATTATCCCCAAAGAGGGCAAGACCCCACCCTATGTCCTTAAGCTAACGACTTATTTCACTCAAACACGACGGTAAGCTCTTTGCGAAACTGATCGCCCTGCGTCTTAGTCCACTTGCTGAAATCGTCATACACCTGGATCAGGTTGGGTTCGTTCCCTCAAGGAGGCGAGGGACCATACCCTTAAAACATTTTCTTGCTTCAAAACATATCACAGCATCCAAACTCCCTGTGTACTGTTTCCCTAGATGCGACAAATAGCATTTGACCGAGTGGGACTGGACCATGTTCTTGTGGGGGGGGGTACTGGAGGGTTTTGGGATTGGGAACGGCAATGATGAATCGCCATAACAGCTCTTTTCCAGGCTCCAATGCGCAAATTCGAGGTTAATGGCGAGCTCTTCCCTTTCTTGATCAGCAATGGTACCAGGCAGGGGATGTCCTCTTTCCCCCCTCTTACCTCTACATCCTTGCGTGGAGCACCTTATGCAGGCTATAAGGTGCGGACGACTCTATCCGGGGGCATCCACATTGCTAGCCAGCAGGTTAAAGGCTCAGCATTCGCCACGGCACTTGCTGTTATACCTCACATGAGCCATGGTGTCAATGCCGGCAGTGCTCAGGGTTCTCCATCATTGGCGAAATTAGTCAACATAAGATCTCAATATTGACACAAAAGGACATTGCCTAAGTCTGCACTTTGCGAAGGGGCTCCCCTGAGCAACTGCAGGTCCTCACTTCCCCTTTCACGGTCTTACCTTTTTCCTTCAAATACTGGGAATAATATCCCTGCCCAAATTAGATAAGATCTTTGAATAAACTTTTGCAACCAAGCCTTACTAAAATAGCGTAGACCTACGGATGTGGGGATAGGAGGAGACTTCAGCTGGAATAGGACGTATCACATTGTTAAAATGATTGTCCTCCCTAAGCCTCTGTACTTGTTCCAGGAACCTATCCCTATTGTACTCCCTAAGTCCCTTCTGTTACTGCCCTCAGAGTTCTGATTTCGGACTTGGTATGGGCCAAGAAACGTCCAGATTAGCATTACCCATTCTTCACGAGGGCCCAACGCCGAGGGGAGGAGTGATTAGCTTTCGCCAGACTTTCACTCATATACCTCGCGGCAAACTTGGCTCGGGTCCTGGACGCCTTTAATAATTACTACAAAAGGGTGGGTCCAGCTGGAACTCTTTACTTGTATTAAAGGCCACCGTGTTAGAAAATAAAAAAAAACAGGCGTTGCCCTGGATATCACCGCTTCTTTGCTAGAAAATAGTATATAGGTTCCCCTGGTTGACCCATGTTCCTATTTGTGTTTGCAGGAAGGTTTCCTTCCAGATGACTCTATTAAACCAGGCGGCCTTGTACCACCCTTAGCGGGGCTATCCTGGCCGTCTCCCGGAACCATAACCTCGTTTTCCTTAAGGCTAATGATGGTCAGCTCCGTCTCTTTGATTTTTAAGAAGGTCCTCAGCGAAATTCTCTTAAATCCTCATGTCTTATTGAGGCTCGCATCGCGACAAGTTTCTCCTAGGTAAACTATTCTCAGTTGAGGAGTCTTTATGCAATGTGTTGGGGCCAACTGACCTCCACAGAACCCTCTGCGTTTTTGTGGAGTGGTGCCTGCGGGACTCTGTGGGGGGGAAAACTGCTTTTCAGAATATTACAGTCTTTTGCATGCAGTGAATGTGGATGTTTACCTTTTTCAGGCAAGCTGGGAGGAGGGAACTGGGGCCGGCCCTTTACAGAGGAGGATTGGACAAAGTATTTTACCTACTTCACAAATGGCGTTCAGTCTCTGTTGAAAGCGCAGGAATTGAACTATAAATGTACACGCTGGTATAGAGGTCCGGGGGCCTTTTTGTGGGGTTACATTCCCTTTACCCGGGGAGGGTGTCCAAATGTTTGCCTGGCGTTGCAAGACGGAAATTGGACCATGTCCCACTTCTGGTGGGAGCTGTGCGAGGATGCCAAAATATTGGAACTCATAACATCTTATTCACCAGAGGATAAGCCTCTCCAATGACCCGGCTGCACGGCCCTCTCCAGGTACCTCCTTCCGTCTTCCGCTCTTAGGGCCAATCTTCTCTCCTTCCTCATCCGGCTGCTATATAGCTGGTCATCCCGCCGTTTATTGGTTGTCTGGAAAGTAGGCCATCTATAACCTCTTGGCTGCGAGAAGTCCATGGCTTACGCTGTATTTGGAGGGGAACTACGCAATGATTCCCGCAATTGGCGACTAGCACCTCCTGATCTGGGAAGACTGGTTAGTTCTTTTTGCCAGTTGGAAGCTATAAATCCTTTGCCTGGCTGAGACGTATGTGCTTCTCCTCTCTTGCACTCATGCTTGCTGGGGTTCCATTTCTCGTATTCGCTCGCTGGTGGTGACATTTTTATAGGCTTTGAGACTGGCCGCACACACTGTTATTTAATATTTACTGGTTACTTTTGCTGTCTTAAGTTTTATCATACGATGCGCATGTAAATTGGGTGCAACAACCTTTTGCGTACTTCAGGTTGCTGGCCTACAGGCCATGGCTGTGTAGGTCTCACCTCAGAAAAAAAAAAATTTGCATACCAGTGGTTATAAATCTTCAGTGGTGAGGTCGTGGAGGTTGCTTGATCCAATAGCCCTTTCCTACCATTTAATCTCTTATGAATTGTTCCGCATACCGTATCCGTTTCATTTCATTGGTGGCTTGTTCAACGTGCCTGTTATGTGCAAATTCCTTGTACTTGACTTTTATTGGTTTAATAAAATCCTTTTTTGAATATGAAAAAAAAATAAAAAAAATTAAAAAAAATAAAAAAAAGGGAGAAAAGGAGAAGAATTCACACTTACAGATGTTTCAGATGGGCCCCGGGGGAAAGGATGGAAAATGGACAAGCTAAACCCGGGTTGACCCCCAAGCTATGACACAGCTAGGGGGCTGGCCTCGTTTTTCCCTGTCAGTTGTCCCCCCCATATCATTTTTTCCCTACTTTTTTACGGCTGAATTTATGATGAGGCGGCGGACACTGATTGTTTTGATAGGTTGTTGCTACTATCGCCACAAGATGGCATCAGGACGCGCTTCTGCTGGGGGCAGTCAATGACAGTGTTTTTTGGGGGGGGGGGGGGAGTCAAAGGTGCATCTGTTAAATTTTCTGGGGGGGGGGAAAAATTTTTTTTTGCTACAAGTCGTAAAAATCTAGGGCTTATAGATATGCATGGGCTGGCCACACAGGGCCTTAAAAAGACCCATGCTATAAAAACCCTACAGGGGGAGGTGGGGGTTGTGTCCCAAGATACAGGAATTTAGACTTCACAATTTTAAGAAAAAGGTTTTTTTATGCAAAAAAAAGACATTTAATTTTCAGTGTACTACATCACATCCTCACATGTGTTTCATCAGTTCAGGCTGGAGATGAAGGCTCTGCAGATAAGAGAACACTGCAGGAGGCTGCAGATCTGTTCTGTCCAGACAACCTTTCCCCTTTACTGCAATACAGAATTAGATGTCACAGCTCTTCAGTAGGAGAGAGACACGCCCCGAGAAGGAAGAGACACGCGCCGCTGAGAGAGGGAAAACACCCCCTGCGAGAGAGGAGAGAACCGGCCCTGCTGAGAGGAGAGAGACACGGCCCCCCTGAGAGGGAGAGGGGACACCCCCGGATTTCAAATTTAGTCTCATGAATTTTGGGTGAAAAGGGACGAACACTTCAATGATAAAACCCCCTTTAAATTCACTTATAAAATTTTTTGCCAATTTTGATTTATTTTTTTTTTTTGGGGGGGAGGGGTTATTTTTTTACATCATTCACACTTAACTTATATTAATTCTACAGGTTATTGTGGTTGTGGATAACTAATATGTGCAGGTTTCTTTTGTGTGTGTGTAATAAATGCACAAATATTTAAAAAAAATTCTACACTTTTTCATGTTTTTTTACATCCCATGAAGGGATATTTTTTTTTTTTTTTTTTACAATTAGTAATATATTAGCATATTCATATATGCTAATACATTCTAATCGGTGTCAGTCTCACACAGGTAGCAGTCACGGCAGCACACAGTCTGAACACACACGTCAAAAGACGTTGTTGGTTGTTAAGGGGTTAATTATATCTCCCTGTATCTGTCTTTTTCCTAAGACTAAATAAGTTTAAGGCCATGTTCACACGGCTTAATCCTAGACGTATTTCAGTCCGTAATTACACGCCGGAGTGCGCAAATTACGGGCTGAATACGTCCTAGAATACGGTAATGCACAGTTCTCAGAGAACTATGGATTACGTCTCCTCTCCCTCTCGCGAATACGCCGGGGGGAGATAATTGAACATGTGAATTACCAGCGGCGCGCCGCTGGTAATGCAAGTCAATGGGCCGGCGAAGTGCCGGCCCCCCGCTCCCTCCCCCGTCCACATGGCGTAATTGCGGGGCGTTATGTGTGAACCTAGCCTAATTGTTCTAATCCTTCCTCACAACTAAGGCATGCAGGAGAGAAGGCTGAAAAGTGGAGGATAAAGCTATATTCTCCAATAAGATCGATTTCATCTTGATACTTTTTGTTTTCAGTTGATTTATGTAAAGTTGTGTTAGAAATGAAGCTGTGCCTTCATCTATCTGCACTTTCAACTGTCAGCAATCCTATTGGAGCATGTTACATAACCATGCTGTTTGCACATTAAATACCTTCAAACTCTAGGGGTGCGTCCAACATGGCAATTAATGCAGATACTGGTCTGAATCTCTGAGGATTACAGAGATCCGGACGGTATTTTGACATCTTGCACGTGGTTTTGGGGGACGGTTCTGTCCGAAGTTTGCGGATTCACCGGTCCCCCTTAAACACTGATATGTTCATGTTCTCTCCAAAAACTGGCAGAAGAATAAACATGTTCTAAATTTTCGGGAACGCTGGCAGTGTCAAAAACCGTCTGGCAAATAAATTGTTCAGTGGGAACCGATGAACGGATTTTCTTTTAAAGTCTATCAGGGTAGTTGACACTCCGTTTACAGTAGGCTTTCAAATCAAGTCTGTAAATCCGACTGAAAATCCTCCCGTGGCACCAAGCACTAAAACTTTGTAATGAAATTGCAGCGTGTGTTTTCAGTTAGGTCTCCGGACAAAAAAGAAAATGCATTCATATATAGATATCTTATCTTAAACATTGCTACTTAAAATCAATATTTTATTTTTAATTACTATATATATATATATAGTATATATATATATATATATATATATATTATATTTATATATATATATATATATATATATATATATATATAAAAACACATCACACACACACACTCACACAACAATACATACACACACATATACATACATACATACATACACATACATCACACACGTATACTTAATATATAAAAAAAAATGGAAAACCACAGCAGAAATGCCCAAAATATAGAAAATAAGTGGGCTGCCAGCCATATTAAGCTTGGTCAATATGGAAATTAGATATCCATAGGAAAAGAAATAAAAATCACAGCATTCATCCAGGTAACAGTGAAGAAACTTTGCGTTTATTTGCATGTTACAATACAACATTTCGGTTCTCTTACAGCCATTTTCAAGTGAGAACCAAAACGTCATCTTGTAACATATATATATATATATATATATTTATGAGACAGGAAGGGTCATTGCCTCCCACCCAACCAACATCGCTCTGCTCTGATGAGGGGCAAATCACCGAAACAGCTATATGCAGATGGGCGATGCTGGCTTGGCTAATATCCCTTTTGCATACACAAGACTCATGTGTCCAAAAAGCCAATTGAGGATTTGTTACATCCACTAGAGGACGCTTGAGCTTCTCAGCTCCTTTCCCATAATTCCTAATGATATTTATGAGACATGGACAGGCAGAGGCATAACTTGAAGCACCGGGGCCCTAATGCAAAAAGTGAAATTGGCCCCCCAGTTACAACATGCCACCTATAATGCTGGTATCTCCTTATGTGGCAGGAGGGCTTTTGGGCCCTCTGAAGCTGCAGGCCCCGGTAGCGACTGCTACCTCTGCACCCCCTATAGCTACGCCCCTGGTGCTTGGGAGACTCATTGAGGGCAGGTACATTTCCCCCTGAATCCTATCCCATATGGCTTAGGGTACGTTTCCACGGCTGATTTTGATGGTTTTTGGAGCTTCTCCACACCCAAAACAGGGTCAAAAAAAGCCTCCAAAACACCATTTCATTTTCATTGATTCCTATGTTAAACAGTGTTGTAGTTCACACACAACAAGGCTTTTACGCGTGTGTTCCGCACTTCTTTTGACGCTGTTTTGGGAGCTGAAAAAGAAGTGTGATGTCAATTCTTGCACACAAATCAATGGAGAGCTTCAAAACCTTGTCTAAAGAGGGGTCCAACACAAACCCAAGGAACGGCTTATTTCGTCACGGATTGGGCGCCGTACTGCGCGCAGACCGGATTTGTGCTGCAGTACGGCGCCAATCCGTCCTCAGTATTACGGTGATACCCACCGTTCTCATAGAGGCGGGGAGAAGTCACCTGCACATTATCCTGGCCGCAATACACGCCATGGATACTGAAAGTCTAATGGGCCCGACGGGCAGCGCCCCCCGCCCCTTTTATTCAAGCCGGAAATGCAAGCGCAAACCGGCTGGCAATTCCGGCTTGAATAAGCCGTGTGAACCGGGGCTTAAACCTCTGCATGTTTTTCTCGGTGTGGTTTTTGTCCTGGCTATTAATTTGCATGGATGTTTGAGAAAACCCGATCAATTCCTCGTCAAAACCTCCTCTGAAAAGTACTTCAATGAGGTTTTGACACTGAAAATTCAGCTGACAAAACATCTGTGTTAGAACAAACCAAGAGTCTATGTCTACACAGCTTATGTTAAAATGCCGTTCAAAATCAGATGGCATTTTAACATCACTGGACCGCGGATTTTCCAGAATGTCATATCGTCCCCGTACATAGGAATGAACGGGAAACCAACAGCAATATCCTGCATGAATATCCAGCAGGCCTTGTAAAATAATTCCGACCGATGATTCTATGCTGATTTATATTGAAGATTGTAAGCCAGACTGCTGTTAGTTACCTCTCTCCCCTCTGTCATTCCCATTGTCATTATCCTTTATCACTACATGTAAACTCGATTGAACTTTATGTTAGTATGTACCTCCCCCACCCCCTTCTGAATGATAGCGCCTGGAACAATGCGCCTTTAAAATAAATAATAATAATAATTTTATATACTGAATCCGCCAAAAATTAAACGAGAATCCAGTGCTGTTTAGACATAGCCTAAGGGGCCGTTCACACGGCTTATTTTGGTCACGATTGCCAGCTATACTGCGCTGCAATTACTGCTTAGGAATCCCGTCCCAGCCATTACGCGTAAAATCCACAGTTTCTCAGAAGAAATCTGTGGAGTTCCGTCTCTGTCCACCATCTTCCTCTTCTCTCTCCTCCTTCTCTTCTCCCTCGCCTCCCCTCCTCTCTCCTCCCTCCTCTCCACTCTCTCCTCTCTCTCCCCTATCTCCTCCCTCTCTCCTCTCCACGCCCCTCGTCTCTCCTCCCCGCTCGCGAATACACCAGGGGGGAGAAAGTTGACATGCTCATTTTCCCGGCGGGATACCGCTGTGGATAATTGAAAAGTCTATGGGCCGCGGGCAGCGCCCCCCGCCCCGTACTCAATCCTAATTGCGGCAAAATCCGTCACGCAATTACGCTTGAATAAGCCTGAGAACCAGGCCTAAGGTAAGTTCATTGATTCCTATTTAAAACAGCTTTGTATTTCAACACACAAAGAGGTTTTTCCACGCATTTTCGATCTGCCTTTGGAAGCTTTTTGGGCGCTGAAAAAGCAGCATCATGTCAATTCTTGAAGCGTTTTCAGTGCTAAAAATCCCCATAGGAATCAACAGAGCTTCAAAACCTCTCAAAACCTTAGCGCGTTTTTTGCCCTGGCTATTAAATTGTATAGTTGTTTCAGAAAGAAAACAGTGTTGAAAATGTCATCCGAAACCTCGTCTGAAAAGGCACTTTTGAGACAAGGTTTTAATGCCGATTTGGACGCTGAAAATTCAGCGTCCAAAACAGCCATGTGAACATGTCGTAAGGCTCAGTGCACACTGTGTTTGACCATCCGTCAAAACACAATTCTCGAACAATACATGGAATGTATGCCCCCAACAACGCGGCACTGTTTTGAGGCAGACGTATGACATCCCGTTTTTTTTTCTTTTTAACTAGATTTTCCTATTGGCTGTCACCATGTTTTTTCCTGCTATTTTTATTGGTAGTTTCTTTATATATTTTATGATTGACATAAAAAAAAAAAAAAATAAAAAAAAAAAGTATGCTGTAACATATACTTTTTTTAAATTTGAAAAAGCGCAGCGCCCTGCGTCCTACCCCCGTTAAAATGAAACGAGTATTTGACAGAAAGTGTAAAAATGGACACTATGTCAATGCACGTTGCACCTCCGTCCACCTATAGGAGTCAATGAACACGATAATGCATCTGTTCTCCCTTCAGTCAGAACGGATCCGTCATCCGTTCAGAATAACGCAGTGTGCACGGAGCCTTAGGCCATGTTCACACGGCTTAAAATGGGCCGTATTTCGGTCCGCAATTACGCGCCGAAGTGCGTTAATTATGGGCTGAATACGTCCCAGTCATTATCCATAGTTGTCATAGAGAACTGTGGATTACGTCTCCTCTCCCTGCTCTGCGAATCCGCCGGGCGGGGAGATAAGCGACATGTGAATTACCAGTGGCGTATACCGCCGCAGAAATGATAGTCAATGGGCCAGCGAAGTGCCGGCCCCCCGCTCCCTCCCCGCCCACACGGCGTATTTGCGGGGCATAATTACGTCCCACAGTTAAGCCGTGTGAACATAGCCTTAGGCTTCAGGAAACCCTCAGTGTCTCTCTCTGGTGGATTTGGGAAGGAAAGGGTCCTGTGTTGGCTGGGTGCTAATTACAGCACATGCAGCCTTTATAAGCTGTGCAGACGCCCTCAGTCAGTGCCTGGCCATGGATGTGATGGAACTGTACTGCTACAGCCATGGTGTGGGTAACATGTAATATTTGTGTCTGGTGGATGCACTCAGTATCCCCCTGGTAAAGTGAGGACTGCACTTCTGTTTAGTTTAGAGCTCAGCTGAGCAGGTTTTTGTTTTGCCTGAAGTTAAGTCTGTGTTTTTGTTGCTGTCTTAGGGTTTGTTCACATGGCGTCTTGCCCCCGTATGAACATTCGCTTTTCTGATGCGTCTCTGGGTGCATCAGAATGGACCCAGACACGCATCTAACAATTCTCGAGTGGAGATTATCACTGCTCCCGGCAATGACAAACACGTTTCACATGAGAGTATCGCCACTCGTGTGTTTGCATCGCGCCTGTCGGGTCCCATCTTTTCGGATGCGATCCAAGAATTGCATGTTCCTACCGAAGAGACGGACCTGACAGGAGCGAGGCAAACACGCAGCGCCGATCACGTCAGGTGAACGTGTCGGTCCATTGCGCAGTGATAATCACTGCTTTTGTTAGTGCTGTCTAGGGTCAATTCTGATGCCCTGATAGCGCATCAGAAAAGCGAATGTTCATACGAAGGCAAGACGCCATGTGAACAAGCCCTTCTTATTAACCCAGGCCCCGTCTGGACTTAGACTTTGGCTATGTTCACAAGGTGCTTTTGGATGCGTAATTTGTGCCAAAAATACACTTCAAAATGATGTTTACCCCTGACGAAGCTTCCTTTTGAAATGCATGTTGGTTGTCCTCCCTGTGCAATTTTTTTTTTTGGGTTCCTGTATCCCCTATTTCCTCATTTATTTGATGATTGTGCATAGTACTATGTCAGTATCTCAATATATATGTATTATCTATATGAATTGATGTTGGGGTTGTATTACTTGCATCTGATTTGCTCTTATTGAGTGTGGTACTATTGCTTACAGTCTACTAAATGTCACTTACCTTGTGTAGTGCCTTTCAGTATTTTCCAGCACTTGCGTTTGTGTTATTCTTTATTTGATGTATGTCAATAAAATTCACCTTGTGTTTATTATACCGTTTTAGTAGTAGTTGGTGCTTTTACATTGATTCTAATAGAACATATGTTCTAACAGTCACTGCGTTGACGTTTGTATCTGCCTTCCCTAACTTGAGTGTCTCACTACATGATGCTTTTTATGTACAGATCTCAAGAACAAGTTACTTGCAATTATGTGTCCCATTAACAGTGTCCTACCTGTTCTGAGATATAACCTCCCTTGTAATGGCTGCATCAGCTCCTCAGGTCACTATAGCTACAGACCTGTTCATCTATCATGATAGGTTGCAGCACAGGTCGCTATAGCTACAGACCTGCTTCTACTGCAGGCCTAGTAGGAGGCCAGTAAAAACACACGTCCATTAACCTTCAAAAGTGAAACAAGAAAGCAGGACTGATGGTAATATGAATCAATGTAGTGAGACAACCCCTTTAAGTGCCAGTTGTCAATTACTTGAAACTCTGTGAGTAAAAGCCCCATAGAAGCCAATAGTGGAGCATATTTTTGCTCGCATAATACGCCCCACGACACGTCGTATACCAGTACCTTTCAAAAACCCCTTTCTATTTAAGCAGATTGAAGATTTATTTGGTACATGCATGTACCCTTCCAAAATATGCTGAGTTAACAAAACCCTTAAAAGGTTTCTCAGTGCATGGATTCAATCTCACCTCAGTCTGTTTTCTTTAATTACATTTTGAATTCAGGGGCTGTTTACTGCTTCCACAAGAGCTGTTGCCATGAGAAGCCAGATCTGTAGTATAGCAACCAAGCCTGGCACCTATCAGGATAAGATCAAACATGTCTGTAGCTAATAGCGACCTGAGAGCGATGCTGCCCATATCAAGTGGGATATCTAGTATAGAGGTAGAACTCAGTTAATGGACACATATTGCAAAGTGACATTGTTTTTATAAGTATATATCAAAAAAGCCATCCTTTAACCTGAAGCCTTGTGTGCTGAAGCCCAAAATAGCCTACCTGGTTCTGACACGTATTAATGGTCACAATTATGTTGTCAGATCCGCTTCTATTAGCCTTCAGGGGATTGTCCAGTGGGAGAAGAAACTACTATTTTCTAAACCGTGCCGGCTCCGTTTTAAAACCAACAGTAAAACCAGTCCTTGATGTTGTTAGCAGCACACCATCAAGTCGCAGCTTTCATTTCTGCCAACAGTATTAAAATGAAAGCTGAGTTCCGATTGGTTGAGTGGGCATCAAACGGTTTGTACTGCTAGACCGTTTCAATAATGAGGCCCAAAGTTAGGCACACTTGTTATCTACTTTCCAACTACACTGCGGCTCCTACAGTTATACATCAAGCCATCTTAGTGGGCAGAGAGCTCAGTATTGTAAAGCTAGTGTCAATTCCTCGCGTGTTTTCCATACGCTGTGCCCCTTATCGTAAGAATCGCTTGAGTTTTCTATTTAATGCCTCAAATCTGCCAGTTTTCAGCCCAGAAAAGAATCATGAAAAGTCTGTTTTAATCCATGCCCTGCCCACCTTACAACTGATTAACCCACAGGTGTCAAACTGCCGGCCCTCCAGCTGTTGGGAAACTACAACTCCCCACATGACTTTTTATAATCTATAACAGTGGGCATGATGGGATTTGTAGTTTCCCAACAGCTGGTGGGCTGGCAGTTTGACACCCCTGGATTAAGCTCTCATTACTTTGAATAGGTAGAAACATGTGAGTAACTGTCAGGTGGGTGGAGCTACCATTAGGAGGGCGGGGCTAACACCTGCTCATGAATAAGCTGGATTCTTTTCTGTCTGCAAACTGTCAGTTTTGAGCCTCTCTGCCGCCTCTTGTTTTCTATTACTTGGCACATACATTTTTTACAGATGTACATTACTCATTAATCACCATTGTCTGAATGATATCAGTGATTATACTGGTAACATTCTAACTACTATATTTATGGGGCTTATTAAGCTGCGCCAACACCCCCTAAACGAAGAGGAACCTGCGCAGCTCCAGAGGCTATTAATCAGCCAGGTGAACGTTTGATACAAAGATGCAAGGGAGGACCGACCGCTACAATGGAGCGGCTCACCGCCAAGGCCAATGGCGCATGGTAATCCACAGCTCTCATAGAGAACTATGGATTACGCCTCCTCTCCCCGCTCGTACAATACGAGCCCCTGAACTCCCGGCGATATTGGGGGGCCGTACTGTACGCCCCGCAATTACACCATGTGAACACAGCCTAAAATGAACCAAGGGCAGCTGCGAACCCTACTGCATATGGAGGTCCGAAGGGGAACGATGGTCACTGCCGATGAGGTTGCATCGACAGTAAAGGGTTCAGTCATCACAACCGTACAGGAATTAGAGCTCCGTCGAAAGGCAAAGGGCTGCCTTCTCCAATGAGTCACGGTTTCTGCTGCATAAAACAGATGGATGTAGGATGAGAACTGTGTCCGACTGCAACCACTGCTGGAAGAACACAAGCTAGTGATGGCAGCATTATAGCGGATGGTTTCCTGGCATTCTCTAGGGCCACTCATTCAGGTGTTACCAGATTTGGGTATAAATCCATCCTTGCAGATCATACACTTATACATCCTGAATGTCTTCCCTGGTTCGGATGGGATCTTCTAGCAAAGCAATGTCACACGGCAAGAAATGTCTAAGGGGCCGTTTACATGGCACGGGACAAATACCGGTCGGTTTACCCGACCGGTATTCGTACTGTTTTCAGGCCGTGCACATGACTGCAAGGGGGCGGTTTTCCTCCACGATTAGCGGAGAAAAGCTCTCCCTCTTTACAGACGTGTTCATTCTTCCGACCGGTTTTCGGGCTGAATATGAACATGTTCTATACTTTTCGGACCGCTGGCGATCTGAGAAACCGCCGGAAGGGAAAATCTGTGCAGTAGGGACCGCTACACAGATTTTCCATTAAGGGCCGTGATAAAGTTTGTAACGTATTCAAAAAAACCGTGCCGTGGGGACATGGCCTAACATTAGTTGGAAGAGCTGGACCAAGACGTCACATACTACCCCGGCCCCCTGATTTCCAAGATTTAAACCCAATTGAGCCCCTGTATGACCACATCACTCACCGTGTTCACTCTATGCGTCCTCCAGCTGCTGTGGGATGCAGTCAGCATGGCTCCAGGTACCTGTGATAACCTATCAGGACCTTGCTGGCTCCCTCCCAGCTCATCTAGCTGGTGGCCATGGCGGTTACTCTGGTCATATTAATGTGACTTGACTGTGTAGCATTCCCCCGCAGATAGTGTCTCGGGCTCTGTTCTCACACATGTAACCACTTCTGTTTAGAAATCATGACAGCGGTGCCAGGGAGGATATGCGACAGATACCCACAGCCCCCAGGACTTGTAATGGGGTCCACCCTGCATTGATCTCCCTGTCAAATCCGACAGAGCCTGTAATACTAGTGTGAACAGCGCCTATGCCCCAACTATGGAAGTGTATGGAGTGTAACCAGAATAGCACAGGTGAAGGATTGTGCTATAGAACACATAGAATGGGGATCGCAGCTCTCATCTGCAGGAAATCCTATGTACTATGACCGATGCACGGACTCGCCCCGGCAGTTACTTTCCTCCCACCCAGCAGCTTCAGGATTATTCTGCTCCCGGGAAAGTACTGTCTGCTCTGTATCCACAGCACTGTATCAGGAGGCGGCGACACAGACAACAGGTCATACCTGCCGATGCTGGCCCCGCTGTCTGTGTCACGACAGCTTGCTTCAGCCGCGATAGCTCACATCCCTCTCCGTCCGACCCCGCTTTCTTTTTGCTGCACTTGCAGGAAGTCACTGATTTTCCTCAGCCAATCAGAGTCCGAGAACTGGAGAAACGAGCCAATCACAATTCGGCATCGCGA
>JAODAL010029429.1:0-51594 GCA_025379985.1 Phyllomedusa bahiana | reverse complement strand
TTAAATTTGCGTGAAAAAGTAGGCTTATCAGATTGCTGTCCCTGATACAGGAAAAAGGGCTCCCATAAATGCCTTTCTTTTACCCAGAGGGCCAAAAAATTTTTCTCCTCCGAAAAAATGGGGGAAGGGAAAGAATTTCCCATCTGAACTGCAGGATTTAGTGATGGTTATAATCATAAATTTTTTAATATTTTTGTACATAACCACAGGCCATATGAAGAAGCAGTTTCCCTGGCACTTTTCTTGCCTTACAGGTGGATATGAATACAACGTCTTGCCTGGCCCCTATTCTTGCCTGTACAGGCTGGCCATTTGAACCGTGGCGGGTCTTTCCGGGCGATATGAATGCAGCGTCTTGCCTGGCACTATGCATCCCTGTAACTGGGGCCATATAAAAATAGGGCGGTCTCTGCCTGGACTAGCATGCCTGACACTGGTGGCCTATAAATTGGGCTTCTTGCCTTACATTGCATCCCTGTACATGGCTGGCCCCATATGAATGAAGCAGTCTCTCCTGGCACTATTGGGTTTGTAATGGTGGTCTTTGAATGGTGGGCAGTCCCCGGCCCCTGGCATTTGATCCCTTTACAGGGCTGGCCTTTATGAAAGGTGGCAGTTTTTCCCTGGAACTATGCATGCCTGTACTCTGGGGGGCCCCATATGAATGTGGCAGTCCTGCCTGGCAAATGCATGCCTGTACATGGCGGCCAAATGAATGATGGCAGTCTCGGGCCTGGCCAAGCGGCCTGTCATGGCTGGCTCTTTGAATGGGGGAAGTCCCGGCTGGCATATGCATGCCGTACATGGTGGCCATATAAAAGGGGGTCTTTTGGCACTTGATGCCTGTACTCTGGGGGCCCTTTTATGAATGATGGAGTCTTCCCTGGCACAAGCAGGCCTGTACACTGGGGGGAAAAAATAATGAGGGCGTCTCTCCCGGGGCCAAGCATGCCTGTACACTGGGGTTATAATGGTGGCATTTCTTCCCTGGCACGTGTAACTTGTACACTGGTGGCCATATGAAGACAGAGTCTCTGCCTGGCATATTCATGCCTGTACACGGGTTGGGCTCTATGAATGGTGGCAGTTTTCCCTGGCATATGCAGGGTGTCACTGGGCTGGCTCTATAAATGGTGGCGTCTTGCCTGGCCTTGCATGTTTTTCCCTGGTGGCCATATGATGACAGCAATCTCTGTCTGGCACTATGCATGCTGTCATGGTGGCCTATGAATGAAAAACAGTCTCTGCCGGGGCACTGTCATGCCGGTCATGGCTGGCCAAAATAATAAAGGGGCAGTCTCGCCTGGTACTTGCATGCCTATACACTGGCTGGCCATTGATTGATGGCGTCTCTGCCTGGCACCATAAATGCCTGTACACTGGCTGGCCAATGAAAGATGGCAGTCTCTCCCTGGACTCTGCATGCCTGTACATGGCGGGCCCCATATGAATGATGGGATTTTGCCGGCACTATGCATGCCTGTACACCGGCGGGCTTATGAAGACCAGTCTTGCCGGAACTATGTTTGGTACACTGGTGGCCTATGGAAAGGGCAGTTTTGCCTGGGGCCTATGAATGCCTGTAACTGGCTGGATTAGTGTTACGTCAGTCTCTGCCTGGCACTATGCCCCCTGTCACGGGTGGCTTAGTGATAAGGGCGTCTCGGGGCCTGGCCTATCATACTCCCATTTAGAGTTTTGCAAACAGGCAGATCAGGCCACACTTAACCCCCAAGACACGCCTCAAACCACGCCAAACGCCTACTGCCAACTTTTTTTTTTGCCAAAAAGGGAACATTTTCAAGTTGCAATGATCCAGTGATGAAATATGAATAATTTGTTTTTGAAATCCCACAGCTGGGGGGAAATCGGATACTTTTTTAGCAAGATAGCAGGTTATTAATGCAAATCTTTTTCCCAAATGAAAAAAGGGGACATTTTAGAGCTAAGAGAGACAGGGGGGAAAGAGTTAAAAATAGGGACTGTCCCTAAAAAATGGGGGACTCTTGGGAGTATGGACACTTGCATTTTTTTACACTGGTGGCATATGAATGATGGCTTTATTTTTTGGCAATTCGCAAAAAAGCATCCGCACTCGTGCTGGGGGGTAAGGTGAAAAAAATGTTTAAAAACCGCATTTTATTATAGATTTTAAAAAATCATGCAAAAAAACAAAAATGAGTGAAAACTTGACATGTTTCGGCTGGTGATGGGCTCTTAGTGTAACAAAAAAGATAAGAGCCGACACCAGGCTGAAAATGTAAAGTGTTCACCATTTTTGCTTTTATGCGATGATTTTAAAAATCTCTAATAAAAGTGCGTTTTTATGCATTTTTTTCCCCATCCCAAACACGAGTGCTGGAGTGCTTTTTCTGAATTGCCTACCTTTTTGGAGTATCTCAGCCAGGTAACCCACCCCCTTTTTTTCACTGTGTGTGGGGATTGGTTGGGGGTTCCTATTGAAGCCTTATCCCGGGGGCTTTCCGAATCTTTTTTGTATGTTTATTTTTTTTTGGGCCAAATGAAACAAATTTCGACTTGGGAATTTTTTTTTTGCGATAATGATATTTTCAAAAGAAATTTCAGGGGTTTTTTTGGGTGAGTATATCAATTATATTTTATGTGTTGTGTTGCTATGTTTATTTTTGATTTTTATTATGATGTTATTATTATTGTATTTTTAAAAAAGTCAAAACGGGTGTTTTGGGCTTGTCCACTTGTTTTCACTCGTGTTAACTAGCTTTTTATGTCAATTTTTTCAAAGACGTCCCGAGCTGCCCTGTGGAACACGCAGCGGCGATCTCTTGTTTGAAGCTGATGCGCTTCCTTCTTTGCCCGAAAGTGATAATCTCACTGCTAATTGTTTAGTTGTCTCTGGGTTATCCTGTCGGTCCCCGACGGATCTAAAGAGCGTAGTTAACACGGAGTGAACAAGCCCTTATAAACTTTTAACATTTTTTATTTGTTTTATTTTTTTAAACTTATTTTTATGTTAACATTAAGGGGGACATGTAAAAAGCTCTGTTCAAAGACTTTCCTTTGCTGCTCATAGCAACCAATCAACTCCCCTTTCATTTTTTAAAAACAGATATGAAATGAAGGGGGAAATCTGATTTTGGTGCTAGGGGGCAACAAAAAAAAGTTTTAGACCTGGGGTATGTTTCAAAAGGCTTATTTTCCGCATAATTGCGGGCGTTTTTCGCCGCTATTCCCACACTGCCAATTAGGTAACCCAACCTTATAGGGAAATAATGGATTTTCTTCATGTGGCCCTTAGTCTTCTTTGACGCCCCTCTTGTCCCCCCCACTGACGTACTGCTGTTACAAGGTTTTTTTTAATAAAGTATTACCCCTGGAAGGGGTTTGGGTGTAATAGATCACTAAAAAGGAAAAGGAGCGACCTCACAATTGTTTTAAAAGGGGGGAAAATCAGGAGCTAAAACAAACCGCAGCCCCATAACTAACATTAAAAATGCCAAAACAGCAACAAAAGGGAAACAGGGGCTTCGCTGAGAGCGTCGCCAGGGATTTCCTATGATTAATTACTGACAAATTTAAAAGCTTTTCTTACACCAACTAACGGGCGCTCCCATGTGGCCGGGAGGGGCCGTAAACTGCCAAAGCCCTTTTGGCCCAAATCCCTCCCACTGCAGCATCTCTTCCACACATTTGCAAAGGGGAATTTGGCAAATTTGCAAAAAAATTAAAGGGATACAGCTTTATTCCATATTTATTATGTATTTTAAACAGTTTCCCAAAACCCCTCTGTGCCTCGGTTTACAAAAGGGATGTGACCTCAAAAAAATGGGGTTTTGGCTTTTTGGAGAGGGGGGATGGGTTATAGGCTCATAGGGCCGGCCCAAAATATCGTAAAAGATTTTGCTGAGATAATGGTAAAGTAAGCCCAAAAAAATTCAATAGACGTTTTAAACCTGCACAGATTTACCCCAATACTATGGAAAGGAGCGTTTTTTAAAACTGTTATTTAGGTTTACCCCTTTGTTACAAGGGGAACAATTAATAAAACTCTCCAATATTGCTGGGGGTCCGGGATCTTTTCCGGGGCCTAATGGAGGGGTATGGGAACTTTTGAGAGAAGAAATTGATGAGGACGCCGCTCTGGGATGCTTCCGGCTGCTGCTTTGGGTTGGGGGGTCTAGGTTACTAGGGCGATGATTGGGAATTGGGAACCCAGCAAAGGGACATGGGATGAGGTTGAATTTAAAGGGGCCCAAATCCTCTTTTGGGGGTCGTGTAGGGGAAATAAAAAAATAAATTGGATTTATGTTTCTTTTTTTTCCTATTATGTTTAATGTAAATATTCCCAAAGTGTTGTACAGGGGGGCTATGTTTTACAAGTTTTCAGTCCAATTTTCCCATATCACACCCTCTGGGGCAATTTATAAAAAGTAATTTATTTCATAGTTAAATTTTTTTTTTTTAACATGGCAGCAAAATGGATACAAAATGGCAGCCCTATGCATGTTCCAAGGTTTGGCTTTTGAGCTACACCACAGTCTATGAGGTCTCAATAAAAATTACTTGGGGGAAAGGTGATAATTTTGCCACAATGGAGCCCTTTGTAGGGGCTTCTAGTTGCCCTAGCAAACAACTTATTACAATCTAGGGCTGGGATTTTCTTACTTAACCCCTTGCTGAAGCTCAATTTTCTATGTCCAAAAAACTTTATTGTTTTCCAATCTATGGCCAAAATTAGGGCTCATTTTTTTGGCTTGTGTCTTTTTAGTGGCCCCATTTTGGGATACATATAACTTTTTTTGATAACTTTTAATTCCAATTTTTTAGGAATACTAAATGACCAAAGAAACACAATTTCGGCATAGGGAACTTTCTTTCTTTCTATGGTATTCAATGTACGAGATAAATTATCTTAAATTTCAATAAATCAGACTTTTATGGATGTAGCTCTACCACTTATATTATTATTATTATTATTATTAGTATTATTATTATTATTATTATTATTTTTATAAGTCCTGTAGTTTTCACTTTAGCCAACTTTGGCCTAATAATAGTCTGATACTTCCTGTTCTGTAGAGAGAGATTTGCATTATCATCACAAAGAGGGTCAAACTGAGAGGAGACACCAATGTGTATAGATAACACAGGATCCACCAGACACAATAGGAGATAGTCACAGAGTGCCTTCTCCCCCTCCCTGCGCACTGATTTCTTCCCAGGTCACAGAGCATGACTAGGAAACTTTCCTATAGAAGTCAATGGGACTGAGTCAGTCCAAAGGCTGCTATGTGCATGAAGCTGCTGTAAAGTATCTCTCTGACTGCTGTTAAAAGCAGTGCAGGTGGGGGGCGTGGCCTGGACGCTGAAGAAGCTAGACGTTCCTTACAGGAGCTCCTGCTGAGAGACGATAGAATCCAGGAACATCTGCGATTTTACAGCTCTTTTTAGAGCTTCTCTTATGGATGAACTAACAAGGAAGAAATCCTCTTTTTAGCCATACCTTTCTGAAGCCGATGAAGTCTCATCAGCCCACATTTTGGATTCCGTCATAGAGCCTCCCCTTGGACTGTGCGTCCTCCGGGTTGCCTGAGGCTGTGGTCCGGCGTCAGAGACCTGGGATTCCCGAAGGTTCTCCGGCAAACAGAGGAACCTCTCGGACCGCATCTGGACTCTGATCCGTGCTCATCACGGTGAGGTAAGCCTCCATCTCCTTAGGGCCCTACTTGGAAGACGTTTGGCGGGCTCCAGTGGGTATTTCAGGCGCCATCTTAATTCACCCTTGCCGAGTACACACTTTGCATTTGTCGGAGACTTTCGACCTCGGCCCCAGAGGATCCCCAAAGGACTGTGGCTCTCCCCAGGGCCTTTTCCGCTCCCGGACCATATTTCAACGGGTTGGAGACCTGTCCAAGATCTCCGGTACAAGAAAGAGGGGATTTTGGCGGGCTTCCATGTTCGCCCCAGGCGCCATTTTACCCAGCGCACACTACGCAGCCGTGGACAAAGAGCCCTCGGAGTATCGAACAGGCGCTGCGGGCTCCCTTGCTGGCAGACACAACATCTCACTTACCTAGGGCTTAGAGGGACTCCCAACCAGCAGCGGAGAACTCTGCCGTTTACGCTCCGGACCCGGCTATATGACACCCGACGTCTTGGAGTTGATCGGAGCAGAAACCTCTGGCGACTAATTTAGACGCACCGAGAGGATCATCAGAGGTCGACAGATACGTCCCACTCGACCCCGGACACCGCCGCATATCTATCACGGTAAGGGAGTCGTCGCTCAGAGCCGGACTGCTGGTAATTTACTGCTGGCGGGCTTTTGGGGGAGCTCCCGGCGCCATCATAGTTCACCTGGACTTACAGCTGTACGGTTACAGCATCAGAGACTAGGAAAAGTAAGGCCTGATTTCACACCGACGGGCCGCTGGAGCAAGGTTTGGGATCTGAAATAGTGGGCACAAAATCTCCTGGCCTAGCCTAGAAAGCCCTCAGGTTCAGACAGGGGTCGAAGGAACATTGTGCCCTAAGCTTCTGGAGAGATTGCAGAAAAAACCATTAATCTTAGCTCTTCCATGAATAAATCCTACAAATGGGCTCTCCTATCTATCTAGGCTCTATTACACTGTATATTCATATTCAGAGACTGCCTGCCCAACCATACCTCCAGGCACCACTGTGACCCATCAACCTCTGCAATTTCCATCAGAGAGAAAACTGAGGGACAGACTCTCTAGCAATAATACCTGTGGGTAACATAGAACTGCACCACAGCTGCGGAATCTGAAGTGCCAGAAGCGCTCCAACACAGGGAGTCTGAATGACCGGGACTAATTCTTCAACTTCTTCACCTCTTCTGGAGTGGAGGGTCCCCTTGTTACAGCTGTGATATCTTGGATACCGTTTCTCAACCTCGGACTTCGATCCTGCCAACCAGGAACATATCTTCAAGTGCAAGCTGTACATTCCTATACAAATCCACTGGTTTGAGCTGTATTCACACCACTGCAAATAGAGGAACGGTGTGTATACACCACTCCTTCCATTTTCAAAGTTCCTGCCAACCAGCCCCTGCATATATTTACAGGACTTTCTCCTTCGGTCTGGTTGACCCTTCAGGTTTTATTTTTTCATTACTACCAGTACCATCAACGTTATTTGGAGATCTGTGTTGGGTGGTGTCTCCCGTGAGAGATCGGGGCTCTGGCCCTTGTCGGCACCTGGGTTGTGGAACACCTGGGGAGCCACTAATTGACCTGGGGCACTCCTGGTGTTCCCCGCCCTCTTGCTCTGGGGCTTGTTTGCCCCGATCGCGTTGAACATGCTCATACACTGGTCACCTGCCTGTGATAATACTTGTACATGCAGTCGGTATATTGATCTTTGAATTACTCTACCAGTATTTGCCTCTCTAAAGTTTGGTGTTTAGGTTATGCTATTCTCAGAAATGTACTATGTTAATATGGGCTGTTACAACACATAAGGTCCTATACAACATACGGGTCTATTCTTCCCCTATACTGTTTTCTATACAGTGTAATACTATACCACTTTGCCTTACTATGTACCAATTAGAGGTTAGAGGCGAAGTTAGTAGAATCACATTCCTATTACTTCTGGTGTACTCTTCTTTTTTACCATTTATAGCTGGTTTGGTCATACACAATACAACACTACCACCTAGTGGTGATTTTTCAATATTGCTTCTCAATATTATTCATGCAGTGACATCTTATACAGGTATCTTACACAAGAAGTTCATTGAAGGTCCCCACATTAATGTAGTGAATACTTTACGATAGCATAGAAACAATATTTCTATAGACATTTCAAGGTATAATATACTTCTGCTTATCTCAGTTAAAAGTGCTACATTCAGTATATTGATCTGACTCGGTTTTACCTGACAGCTTAATAATCTATTGACATATACCTGATTGTCCTTTTACATATCCTCTGACTGCCACGAATACCATTTGTAAAACCCATCTCTACTGTCATCAGTGTAGAATCAACCTCTCTCTTCACTGGGTCCTAACTACACATCTCATAACCTGATCTGTCACACAGTACGACACCGCCATCTAGTGGCACTTCTCTATTAATATTTTTCAGCATATATTGGTAACCTACAGGAGACGCATGTTGTAGATTTCTACAAAAATCGAAGGGAAGACAGTGTAATGCCCAAGTTTAGAATAGCGGCTTACATTTTCTTAACCCCTTAAGGATCAGGCATTTTTTTTGGGTGACACGTTCGTTTTTCCTTTCCCCGCCTTTTTGAAAAACCATAACTTTTTTTATTTTTCACTACATAGAAACATGAAGGCTTTTATTTTGCGGGACAAGATGTTACTTTCTAATGGTGTTTTTTCACTATAATATTAGAATATACTGGGAAACATAAAAAATTCCCAAATGGGAACAAATTGTGAAAATAAATTATTTTTCGCCATGTTTGCGGGGGTTTTGCTTTTAGGCGTTCAATTTCGGTAAATATAATGAGTTATCTGATTTACAGGTTGTTTACGCATCCGGAAATACCAAACATGTAGGGTTTTCCTTTTGTTTTGGTACCGTAAAAAAATTCCAAACATTTTTTTTTTGAAATTTGCGCCATGGCCCATTTTTGTGTGAACAAAACTTTTTTGTACTAACACCTACAGACGTTCAGTGAGGGGGCATTTTTTGCGGGCTTAAGTGTATTTTTATCGCTAGCAGTTTGGGAATGCATGCAATTTTTTGATAATTTTTTATTCCATGTTTTGAGTGACGTAAAATGACCAAAAAACGCAGTTTTGGCGTTTGGAATTTTTTTTCTTCCACGGTGTTCAGCGTACGGAATAAATGATGTTATATTTTTATAGATCGGACTTTTTTGGACGGGCGATACAAATATGTGTAACTTTTTTATTATTTAATGATTTTATTTGTAAAATGGGGAAAAGGGGGGTGATTTGAATTTTAATATTTTTTTTTTTTTGTACTTTAAACTTTATTTATTTTTTTTTTTTTACTGTAAATTGAAGCACCCCATGGTACTTGACCACTAGGTGGCGGATTGTTAATACAACCTAATGCATTGCTAGGCAATGCATTAGGGTGTACAAAGATGGCGGTTTCCCACTTCCTGTCTGCGCGGAAGTGGGGCAAACCGGCCAGGGTAAGTGAGGGAGCCTTCACAAGGCTCCCACCACCATGCCGGTATCGGATCGGCGCAGTTAGCGTGCCGTGCCGTGACCGTACGATCGGTGCAGGCACCTCGCGTTAATTCAACGCCGCGGCCATCTTTGCCGGGGGTTTGATGGTTTTAAACAGCACGCGGGGGCCCATCGCCGGCGCTTTACTCCGGGTGTTAGCGGCAATATGGCGTAACACCGCGCTGTGCGGGGGGGGGTCGCGGGCATCCTCCTGCAAAGCCCCTTAGTGGCCCTGGGACGTACTATACGCCCCAAAGGGCGTTAAGGGGTTAACTACCATGGCCTAAATTCCTACATTTACTATGCCCTTGGAATAGCAACAATCACTCCAATATTATATTACCTGTTTATGGTGACCACTCCATTTTTGTAATCCAAGACTCACCCCATACATACTAGATCCTTCCAGCGCTCTAAAACGTTTTCGAGCCTACATCAATAAATGGGTCCCTCTAAGAAGAATAAGGAGAAAGGGAATTCTCTAAGCTTAACAAATTTCTTTACTCCCGGAGATTTAAGGAAAAGTTTGGAGGCGGACAGGGTAGTAACTAGAAGAGCCAGACACTCTTCAACAAAACTCATACCCTTCCTGGACTCTGCACTCTCTGAGTATTCTTGCTCATCTCCCCAGTCCTTCTACTCGGAACCCTCCCAGACTAACAACTCAACTTCAAATAAAGTCTCTCCATCTGTGAAGAGAAGTGGTACCAAATCTACTCTATCAACATCTAATATGGAAAATTCTACAGACCATCTCCTCGTTCCTGTTTTAGATTCAACTAACAACAGCCCAGTTAAACAAAGGGCAAAATTATCAAGCTCACTGCCTGAGCCTCATTCTCCTCTGGCCTCTACAGAACAAGGTTCAGAAGGCCCCCCAGATTCTTTAGACTCATTCCAAATCACAAATCAAGATGTGTCCTCATCCTTGCTAAAAGACATGATGTTGGCCCTTTGCACGTCTTTACAAAATTCCTTACAAGTTTCTATCTCTACGCTGAACACCAACATTGACGCCATAGGAGAACGAGTTCATCATGTAGAATCAAAAATGGAGGAATTTTCTGAAGCCCATAATGAGCTAGTTGATGCGCATAACAACGTAGAGGATGAACTGGACAAAATTAAAATGAAAATGGCAGACATCAAGGACAGAAGCAGGAGAAATAACCTCAAATTTAGAGGCATTCCAGATACAATTTCCAATTCAGAACTTCAGCAATATCTACAAAACCTTATCAAAGCCCTGCTTCCAAATTGTTCCAAGCATGACTTGATTATAGATAGAGCTGATCGACTTCCCAGGCCTCCATCTCTTCCTGATACTGTTCCTAGCGATGTTTTGGCCAGGATCCATTTTTAACCATACTAAAAACCACATCCTCCAAGTTACAAGACAACTCAACCAACTTCCGAGCCTGTACACATCCGTAAAAATCTTCGCTGATCTGTCACAATACACCTTGGCCGCTAGAAGACGATTCGTCCCAATTACCTCAGCGCTCCGTCAAAACAATATAAGTTACCGATGGGGTTTCCCGACGAAACTCATAATCCGGAAAGAAGGAAGTTCCTACATCATTGTATCCCCGGACGCTGGCCATAAACTGCTCCTTCAATGGAACATTGTACCCACTGCTAAGTCCTCCCTGTCTGGTGCCCCGTCCGTCTCCAAACTACCAAAGGAGTGGTCCACCGTAGTTAAATGAACTACCAAATTTTTCTTTTAATATTCTGCTTGTACATCCACTAAGGGCTAAAATTCTCTTCTTTGATAGATAATTTCTGATGCTTATGTATTCTTTTTGCAAATCCTCCGCCCCCGGAGTTTGCGCAGTTTCTTACTGCCTGCTTATGGTTATTATTATAAATGTTCTGTTTGTTACCGTCTTTTCTTCCCACCCCCCACTTCCCCTGGCCACACCGGTACCCTTGCATCGCAATACTTGCTATCACAATGACCTTAATAGTGTAATGTTCTCTTTCTCTAAAGAAACTATTTTCCTCACTCTCCTATGGTGCTCACTATTGTCTCATTAAACGTTAGAGGCTTAAATAGTCCTTTTAAACGGTCCATGGTCTGGAAGGAAGCTACCAAATTACATTCAGACATCTTGTGTATTCAAGAGACACATTTGCTTTCTTGCGACACCATAGACAATTCCCTCAAATCGTTTTTTTCTTGTTTAGATAAGAAAAAATCAGGAGTTGCAATAGCTATCAGGGACACATTGGCGTTTCAATCAATTGACCAAATAATTGATCCAGAGGGTAGGTTTATAATACTACCGTGTTTCCCCGATAATAAGACACCCCCGATAGTAAGACGTAGCAGGGAGTTTAGGGACGTCGACTAATGTAAGACGTACCCCGAAAGTAAGACGTAGTAACTGTACTTTGTCTGCGCTCGGGCGCTGTGATGGCTCGGGCGCCGACTGGTACGCTAAAGATATTTGTGGCTCCTCAGGGAGCGCATATAGCTGATGGGCGAGTACCGCGCACTGGGTCCGGGCGCTGCGCTGGCCGGGACACTGTGCGCGATTCCTTCACCTATATGCGACTCCTCCGGAGCGCATATAAGTGAAGGGATACCACTGCGGGGCACAGAGCGAGCGCTCCGTGCTCCGCAGTGGCCTCCGGGCGACCGCAGACTGGCTGCTGTCCTGAGATCCCGGCACAGGCAGCGTGTGTCATCACGCTGCGTGCGCGGCCTGATGATGTCACCCGCCTGTGCCGAGAAGAAGATAGAGCAGAGCGGAGAGCGCGGGGATCCAGGTAAGTGATTGTTTGTTTTTTTATTTTGATATTATTACCTACAGCTGCCTATACCTGCCTTATACCTGCCTTATACCTGCCTACAGATGCCTAATACTTGCCTACAGCCGGCCCTATACCTGTCTACAGCCGGCCCTATACCTGTCTACAGGCAGCCCTATTCCTTCCTACAGCTGCCTATACCTGCCTACAGCTGCCTATACCTGCCCTATACCTGCCTACAGCCGGCCCTATACCCTGCCTACAGCCTGCCCTATACCTGCGTATGGGGCCATATACCTGCCAATATAAGACATACCCCGAAAGTAAGACATAGTGGGACTTTTGGGGGTAAAAAGAATGTAAGACGCTGTCTTACTTTCGGGGAAACACAGTAGTATGTGAAATTAACAATATAAAATATATTATAGTAAATTTATACGCCCCCAATTCCAGACAAATTAGATTCATAAATAAAATCTATAGGAAAGCTCAAACAATCTCTCAAGGGACCCTCATCCTCTGTGGGGACTTCAACTTAGTCTCAGACAACACTGTGGACTCCTCTTCACGACAGCGGTTGGTTCACAAGTGCCTGCATCCTTGGTTAGAGAAGACCTCCTTATATTATGCATGGCATTGTCTCCATGCATCGGATAGGGATTTCACATACTATTCGTTCAGACACCAGTCTTATTCTCGAATTGATATGTTCCTGGTGGATAAGTGGGTCCTACAGAGTGTTGTGAAGTGCGATATTGGTATTATATCTTGGTCCGATCACGCTCCTATCATTTTATCTATAAAAACGGGCCACATTGGCCCAGCCCCCTTTTCCTGGAAGAATTACGTTAGGATTTTATCTGATCCTGCCTATCACAAGATAATCCTAAATCATCTTACCCAATATATCGCGCTGAATCAGCCTTCGGTTTCAGACCCATTTGTCCTCTGGAACGCTCATACAGCCTACATTAGAGGCATTTTAATACAAATATCTTCTAAAGCCAAGAAATTAAAACTTAAAAAATGGGACGAGCTGGTAAATACCCTATCTAATCTGGAATCTAAACAAAAACGAAACCCAACCCAGGCCAATAACCTTGAACTGTACAAAGCTAGACAAGCCCTTACAGAGAACTTTCTGGCGAACTTTGATAACCAAACCAAAAATATACGAGTAACCTATTATAAGACTTTAAACAAGCCTTCTAAATTAATATACTCTCATGAAATTGTGAATGTCCTCCAGCTCCTTCTTGTAAAAATTCTATACTTTATTTATATAGTTTAAAATTCCATGACAAAAGTCTGTAAACAGCCTACGAATTTCGGGTTATGCACCCTTACTCATGGCACAATAACATACATGTACACTCTAAATTTAAATATCCATGACAGGAAGTGACATTGGTTAACACGTCATATGGCAAAAAAAAAAAAAGAGAAGAGAAGAGAGAGAAAGAAAATACACAAATCTACCACCGCCCCACCCTTGAGGCCAATAATAGCAGGTATAGGCTCTTTAAACGAGAAAGTTTGTGCGTGGATAGATGACCTCCTCCAACCTCTTGTGGTGTGTACTCCCAGTTACATCAAAGATAGTACACAGCTACTCAATACATTTAATAAATTCCCTTGGAGTAGTAGCTTTTCCTGGCTTACATGTGACGTGTGTTCCCTTTATTCTTCCATCCCACACCATCTTGCTATTTCTGCTTTAGCTCACCACCTCTATGCAAACAACCTATATTCAGAGGAATTTATAGAATTTATTCTGTAGGTAGTGGAATCCCTTTTGAAACATAATTTCTTTGTTTTCAATGGAATATTCTATTTACAGATACAAGGTGCCCCAATGGGGGCTAAATTTTCACCCTCCCTGGCTAATCTGTACATGGCTTGGTGGGAGGAAAATTAAATTTTTTCTTCAAATAATCCCTTTTTCGGCAGAATAAAGTACTTTGGAAGATTTATTGATGACATTTTGATGATTTGGGATGGAACAGTTTCGGGTATAGAAAAATTCATTTTTTACATCAATAATAATAATTTAATTTAGGTTTTACTTTTTGCCATGATACTCGCTTCATACATTTTTTAGATGTATACTTATACATTAAGAATAATGAGGTTCACTTGTCATTATACAGGAAGGAAACTGCGGGAAACACTGTTTTACACGCTAAAAGTAGCCATCCAGAACACACACTAAAAGCAATACCTGTGGGGGAGTTCACCCGTGCTAAACGTCTCTGTTCAGACTTGGATGTTCTGAAAACGCAAAATGATATTATAGAGCAACGTTTAAAAGAAGAAACTATCCAAGATGGAGCATAGATAGAGGCAAAGAGTTTAGTGTCAGACAAAGATAGAAACCAATTACTAAGGGAAAAGAGATCCCAAAAGAAATATATTAAGGACCCTTTCCCTTTGACATTTGTTACACCTTATAGTAACCAATATAAACAGATAATTAAATTAGTACAAAAAAATCTAGCTATCTTATGCCAAGATGATGTTACTTCAGAAATCATTGAACAAGGGATAAATACATACCTAGAAGAGGTCGATCCCTTGCCACAATGTTGTCCCCGAGTCTGTTTGAGGATACAAATGTAACTAATACATGGCTTTCAATGAAAGGTAACTTTAGGTGTATAGGTCTACGTTGTAACATGTGCCAGTACACGGGTAATGTAACAGGTATTGCTTTCCTGACATGGGCTATGGTGATCTCTGGGATTGGCCTTGCTAATAAAGTTAAAAAGAAAGTATGGTGGTTATTTATATTGTGTTTGAAGGAAACTCTGTATGATGCTCGAAACATGTATCTGTATAAACGGGAAGAGTGGGATGTTCAAAGGACTGTTCATATTTTTCTTAGCAGGTTATATTTGTTTTATCTTCAGGATGTGCGAAAATTTGGTGCTGATGATGCAGAGGGTGTGTGGAAATTCCAAAAGTGGAAGCATCTGGTTAAAAGTTGAGGTTCTATTTGCACTTTCATAATTGATTATGTATAGTTATTACCTTTATTTGTACTGATGTTGCTTGCATTTTGCATTTATATTGAAAAGTTTGTAATTTTGATTATATGTTAATAAAATTTATTTTTACAAAAAAAAAAAGTACACGGGTAATGTAACTGAGTTCTCTGCTAGACAAGGTGTTACTTGATACTTTTATCAACTGTAATACTGAGGCTGTAGTTTATGCTATCCAGTGTAAAGAATGTGACCTTATTTATGTAGGACATACAATTAGACAGTTGAAAAAAAGAATTTATGAACACCTTCAACATATTGGAAACATGGGACATTTAAATATATCTGGAGCATCTAGACATTTTCTCACTGCACACAATGGAGATATTTCATCTTTCTTTTGAAACGAGAAGCTTTTTGGATTTTTAAATTAAATGCCAGAGTACCATTTGGCTTGAATTATAGAAACGATCTTTTGTATCATTATTAATCATTGCTTGTCTTTTTGTTCTTAACAGACCTTTTTTTTTTTTTGCCAAATGAAGTGTTAGCCAATGTCACTTCCTGTCATGGATATTTAAATTTAGAGTGTACATGTATGTTATTGTGCCATGAGTAAGGGTGCATAACCCAAAACGCGTAGGCTGTTTACAGACTTTTGTCATGGAATTTTAAACTATATAAATAAAGTATAGAATTTTTACAAGAAGGAGCTGGAGGACATTCACAATTTCATGAGAGTATACTAAAAAGTCCATTTGAATCACTGGACCACCTCCGTGCTCTTCGCTCCAGCCACGTCTTGGGGATCACACCCAACTTTAATCAAGTGCTAAGGAGACCTACATCGAGGGTGAAGCGGTGCTGTTTGTTTGCTTCTAAATTAATGGCCAATAAAATAGCCTTGCTACGCCATAAATCTAATAGTCCTTTTCTCACATCACCAGACGGCTCCCATAAAATTACACATCCACAATCCATTGCAGACGCATTTAGCGATTTTTACACTAAACTAAACAATTTAAAGGATGACCCTTCCATTACGCCCCCTTTGGTGTCCGATATCCAGAACTTCTTATCCTTCCTTCAACTCCCCTCTTTACCTCCGAATCTCTTGGATAAAATGAATGTTCCATTCTCATTAGAAGAAATATCCCGTACAGTATATTCCCTTCCTAGAAATAAAGCCCCGGGTCCTGACGGATTCTCTAATGAATATCTTCAGAATTTTTCTTCAATATTAAATCCCCACCTGGTTGATCTTTGTAACTCAGCTATGTCAAAGGGAACATTACCACCAGAAATGCTACAAGCTACTATAGTTACGATTCCTAAACCGGGGAAATCTCCTGATGCTGCAGCTAATTTTAGACCCATTTTGTTTTTAAATTCCGACACCAAACTGTTTGCTAAAATTATTGCGAACCGCTTGGTAGATATCTTACTTAGCTTGATTAGAGCCGACCAGGTGGGATTTATTAAAGGTCGTCAGGCCCCAGATGCTACTCGAAGATTACTCAATATCCTACAACACATTGAAAACCATAGATTGCCTTCTCTGCTTCTATCCTTAGATGCAGAGAAGGCTTTTGATAGGATTAATTGGACATTTGCATTCATGGTACTGGAAAGATTCGGGTTTAAAGGACCTATACTCCAAGCCATACAATCCCTATATACCTCCCCGTCTGCTTGGGTCTTATCTAACAACCTTTTATCTAAACCTTTCCAAATCACTAATGGAACTCGCCAAGGCTGTCCTCTCTCACCGTTACTTTTCGTCCTTCTCATGGAACCCCTTGCAGAAGCCATTCGCATGAACCCATCTATCGCTGGTATCCAGATAGCAGGCAAACCTCATGTCATCTCTCTCTTCACTGATAACGTTATTCTGTCCATGTCTAATCCATCCCGTTCTTTACCCTCCATAATTGAAACCATTGAGAATTTCAGTAAGCTTTCTTATTATAGGATAAACTCCTCTAAATCCTTAATCTTGGATGTCTACCTTAGCCCTTATGAATCTACAATATTAAAAACCTCTTTCCCATTCCAATGGCAAACTCAGTCGCTCCCTTACTTAGGTATTCATCTCACCAAAAAATGCTCCAACCTAGCAAAAACCAATCTCATTCCCCTGTATATCGACTTACAAAAAGAATTAGACAGAATCTCTAAATTAGATAATTCATGGCTATGACGGATCATCCTCTACAAAATGACAATACTTCCAAAAATTCTATACTTTTTGAGAACATTACCTATACCTATTTCGAACTTGCTGTTTTCATTATTCCAATCACAGATGAATAAATTATCTGGAAATTAAAACGTCCCTGCATAAAATCGTCCATTATGCATAAATGTGAATGGTATGGAGGTCTGGGACTCCGTTTATTAAAAGCCTACCACATTGCGGTCACTATTGACCAGCTGCAGCATTGGTGGTCCCCATCCGACAATAAACTATGGACTTCTATGGAAGCCGGTCTTTTGAATACTACCTCTTTGAAAGCTTGGCTACTTAATCCATCTGCCTCCAAACTACTTCAGTCCTCCCACTCCCTACCGATCATAACTTCTACGAAATATTGGGATTTGGTACACCCGGACCTCTTCTCAACAATTGCTTCCAAAATTCTCCCGGTCCCAATCCAAACTTTATCTTTCAAGCTTACCCACATATCACTTACAAGCTGGGAAAAAAAAGTTAGAACTATTATTCAAGATTTGTTCACCAATAACACCTTACATTCCTTTTCCTCTCTTCAATCTCATTATAATTTACCTGATAAAGATTTCCTCCAATACAATCAAATCACCCATTTAAAAAAAAAAAAAAAAAACACAATTCTATTCCAACCTTCAAGATCCTAAATCCAATTCTGTCTTTTTTTAAACCAAAATCCAAACCAAAGTCCCAAAAGAGTTCTAGAATGATATACAACTTAATGACCAACAATTTTGATTTTGTTAAAACTGAGGATATTATTAAATGGGAAAAGGAATTGGGAAGCTCATTTTCAGACCATCAATGGACGGTAGCACTTCATTGGGCTCATAAATCTTCAGCTTCAACCAGCTTTAAAGAACAATATCAAAAACTTTTAACCAGATGGTATTACACCCCTCTTCGTCTATCTTTTATTTACCCGGCAGTTTCTCCACTTTGCTGGCGAGGATGTGGTAATCAGGGATCTCTATTACATATTTTCTGGAAATGCCCCTTACTGAGTCAATTTTGGAAAGATATCTTAACGATGTCCTCTAAATTCGCCCAAATGCAATGCCCAGAATCCCCAGAATTTGCCCTGTTTTTAATTGACATACACAAAATCCCGCTTTTAAACAGGACAGTTGTGTGTCACATTCTTCATGCGGCTAAGCTGGCTATCACTAGGAAATGGAAATCTCCAAGCCCTCCCTCAAAGTTAGACGTCTCAGAAATAGTTTCCACTAATTGTATGTATGAAAAAATGCTGTCTTTTAGAGAGGCTGTTAAATTCTTTTCACTTTGGCAACCATGGATGAATGGTAACCACTTTCTACAAACTTAATCGCTCCAGGACCATCTCGAATTCCGGGATATACCGGTGTGGTCAGTCCCCTCCCCCCCCCCCCGTCATTCCTACCCCTCCTTTCCTCTCCCGTCACCTAGTTAGTATTTGTTTCTTATCGAAAATTGAAGTTTCTAATTAGTTTAAATGCTCCATACAATGTTAATATAATAATGTCTGTTTAGTTTTAGCAACAGATATCGAATCTCACCAGGATTTAATCTAAATAATGGTAGCTGGCATAATGTTGGTAAGTTCTCTATATCTCTAGTTAAAAATTATATCGAATGAATTCAATACCACACTCTGGCTCATATTTCTATGTGCTCTAGTATTATTTGAACTAATACAACCACTTTTGTTAAATATAGTGTATGCATATGTTATTTCCGCAATCTGTGTTAGTGCCTCTGTTCTTATATATGCGATGTAATATGCCTGAATGACATTTTATTGCTGTTCCATGTTGTATCTGTTTACTGTAAAATTGAAGTTTGGTGTTTACCCTCATGCTTGTTCTGTTGTGTTCTTATGTTGGAAAATTGAATAAAAACTTATTGTTAAAAAAAAAGCAGTGCAGGCAAGAATGCTGTCTCCACAATCATATATAGACGACCGAATTGAGAAATTTACCATCAGAAAATAAAAACGGCTAAGAAGAAAAAAATATGGATCATTGTCTTGTGTTAATAAGTTTTAAAAAAAAAAATTGACGACAGATTCCCTTTAAACTTCTTTTTTTATTTTTTATGTTAACATTAAGGGCTTGTTCACATGGAGTTTACACTCCGTGTTACAAGCGCTTTTAGGATCCGTCTTGGGTAGTGTTGAGCGATTATTATCGACAAAGTTGAAATCGGCACAGTTTTTATGTTGATCTAAATTTTTAGATCATGCGATCATTTAGGTTAAAATCTGTGCATCATCTGTTGACGCTTCCTGTCATTTTGGCGGCCAGCAAATCATCTTACAGAATAGAGCAGGGTGAGATTTGTTTGCTAAGTCATGAATTGGATGTGTATGGTTGAGATTGGCTGGAAAAATCACATGACCTCGTTTTACATAGAACAGCCCTTCCTGTTCATGATCAGTGTCTCTCAGCGTCTCATAGCAGTAGGACGTGCGCTCTGCCTGTGTCCAAACAGCTCAGCGAAATTATTCTATTTCTTCACAGAGAAAGCTCTACTGTTAGCTGTGATCCTTACAACTTAGTTAGATCAGAGATTGGAAGATTTTATGTAGTTAGGTAGAGAATTTTAAAGGAGCATCTACCGCTGTAAAGTCACGGGTGGAGCGGGGGGCCCGCGGGCGAACACAGACAAGCTCTATAAAGAATACTGGATATAGTTCACCAAGACTTAGTGTAGACATTGCACTGCAATAGCTTTATTATTAACAGTTTTCTATTGAAATATTTCCTGGATATTGGGCAGCCTGAACTTATATTAGGATACACATCTTTTCTAGCAACTGCAGGTCTCTTTGTTAGGTGCAAAACTCCACTTTTATTATCAGTATACATTTCAGATAGGTGTTCTTTTTCAATTTTGCCCATTCCAGCTTTGTTGATATAGCCACCTTGCAGTTTAAATTAGAATCCAGCAATTTTGTAGTCAGCACAGGTTGATAGGTGCCAAAAATACCTTTTCTTATCCGAATACATTTCAGATACGTGTTTTTTTCACTTTGCCGCAGGCCAGCTTTGTTGATAATCTACTACTTTGGCATTAGATGTGAATACAGCAATTTTGTAGTCAGCACAGGTTGAATAGGTGCCAAAAATACCTTTTATTAACCCGATACATTTTCAATACGTGTTTTTTTCACTTTGGCGCACTACACTTTGTTCATTGAGGCACCTTGCACTTAAATGTGAATACAGCAAATTTGTAGTCCCCACATGTGAATTGAAAGGTGCCAAAAATACCTTTTATATTATCCGAATAATTTCAGATTACGTGTTTTCACACTTTGGCGCCGGCCAGCTTTGCTGAGCGATCTACTTGGCAGTTCAATTTGCATACAGCAATTTTGTAGTCACCACAGGTGAATTGATAGGTGCAAAAAATACCTTTTATTATCCGAATACATTACATATAGTGTTTTGTTTTTTTTTTTTTTCACTTTGGCGCACTACAAGCTTTTGTTCATTGAGGCACCTTCTGCACTTAAATGTGAATACAGCAAATTTTGTAGTCACCACAGGTGAATTGGAAGGTCCAAAAATACCTTTATTATCTAAGTACATTTCAGAAACGTGTTTTTATTTTCACTTGGCGCAGGCCAGCTTGGTTGATAGATCCTACTTTGCAGTTGAATTTGGATATACAGCAATTTTGTAGTCACCACAGGTGAATTGGATAGGTGCCAAAAAATACCTTATTATTACCGAATACATTTCAGATACTGTTTTTTCACTTTGGGGGCACTACAGCTTTGTTCATTGAGGCAACCTTGCACTTAATGTGAATACAGCAATTTTGTAGTCAACCACAGTGGAATTGAAAGGTGCCAAAAATACCTTAATTATCCGAATACATTTCCATACTTGTTTTTTCCACTTTGGCGCAGGGCCAGCTTTGTTATAGAGCTACCTTTGCAGTTAATGTGAATACAGCCAAATTTTGTAGTCACCACAGGTGATTTGAAAGGTGCTCAAAATCACCTTTAATAACCGATACATTATCAGAAAAGGTGTTTTTATCACTTTCGGTCAGTAAATCTTTGTTGATAGATCTACTTTGCAGTTAAATTTGAATCCAGCAATTTCTTGTTTTGATTTGAGGATTTGAGAATAGCTGTATTTGCCGTCTTTAAATAAGAGACCTTCCAATACTCTTCCATACCTTCTCAAAATTTATATTTCTGAACATGGAGCGAAATTCAGGTGGTAAGCCGAGCAAAGAGGGGTGTAGACATGGAGGTATAGGTACGAGAGAAGGTGCTCCCTTCCAGTGCTGGCGACAACAACGCATGCCAGGGATCGTCAGTTTGCAGGACCTACAGCCATGCATCGCTGGTCAGGGCCATGTGAATCTCAGTAACGAACAGCGTCGCCAATCTTTCCTTCTGTGTAATGCAACCTGCATCCAGCAGTCTTACCTCCTCGTCCCTCCCAGTCAACGGCCACAAATTTCGTCATCCAGCATCACAGCATCCGTCCAACATGAAGCAGCCCAAAATTCAACTTTCGTGAAACCACACCACGTTGTGGGGATAATCCATTTCTGAAGACCTCTTTGATGACAAAATGGCGGTTGGGGTCAGAAGTCATGTTAAAAAGATCAATAGGCCAAAGAGGATGATTTTCCTCTGCTCTACGCCCAGTTACTGATAGCCCATTCCTGAGGAGGAGAAGGAAGCCGGTCACTCGGCAAAAATCCAGTGCGGTCGGCAACGCCTTGCAGCCCTCTGCCTGCTTGTATCCCGCAGCTCTTGATGCAAATGTCCCAGGACGACGAAGTCACCTGAGTTGATGATGTGATGACGACAATGCGGATCCAACGTGTTTCTTTTCAGCAGAATTTGCTTGCGATGCGCTTCTCACTGGATGAGGAGGAAGACGATGGTGTAGTGTCAGTACGGGTTCCCTTACCCCTCCCCCCCGCCGCCACAAAAGGGAGAGGGCGTTCGCAGAAGTCCGCTGATATGTTCCGCCACCACGGACCTCGCAAAACCCCGCTCCTTCGCTTATCGCCGTCAAAAGATCCAGGACCTATAAAGCCTGGAGCCTTTCTTTGAACCAAGCCTCTGATTCACCCACGATGGTCATATGCCAGCCTTTGCCGTAAACGCTTAAGTAGAAGGCCAAGAACCTAAGGTGGTTAACCACCACCCAACATGTCTAGTCACATGCAGCGAATGCATGAGTTTTGAAATGGAGGCAACACCACAATTGCCAAAAAAGGCCAGAACCGACGCCGGGCCCAACCACTGCACAACACACATCACACCCTCTTCTCCGCTCTCCAATCCTCTCCGCCACCACCAAGCATTCCCATCCTCAGCTGCCCCTTCTCTCAGAGTCATGATCAGGGATCAGCCTCCGCTTCAGCCTCCCACTGTCGCCCGAGTACCACCAGCAACCACCAAGACCCATGCTACCCCCTTCCACCTTTCCCGCCAGTATACGACCTGCAAAACGCCGTAACAGCGGCCAGTCTAGCAGCCAGCCTTCGTCTTCCAGGTTTGGGAGCAGAAAAAAAAAACTTTAATCCAAACATCCCCAAAACCAAAAGCCTGAATTCTCATTGTCCCAGGCTTTTGCCTTGGCAATGTTTTGCCTTTTCCGTCTGGTGGTCACGATGGGTTTTCCGCCACGTCATGCCCCTTGCCTGCCGCCCAATAACCAGATCCGATGCTCAGGCTTTCTTTGCCAGAAAACCGTCCCTGCCCCTGGCCAGTCCACGAGTCAACTAAAAATTCAAGCGCGTTGTCGCAATCTGTGGCCGTAAAAGTCCATCTTGACCACCGACACATGGACTAGTACAGCACGGCCAAGGCCGCTATATCGCTGTGACAGCTCACTGGGGAGCTGGGTGATGTCTTTGGGGGGTGACAGTGGCTCTCTCTCAGGCTCGGTCGCATACAACGCACTTCAAAACCCGTGCAGGGATGGTGGCAGGGTTCCTTTCCCCCAAAGTCCTCTGGTGGCATCACGTGCCAAGAGAAACGCAGGCCGTGTTGAAATGAATCTGTCTTGGAACCGTCACACACAGGTCAAGGAGCTGTGGACGGCTCTCCGAAACGAACCGAGCGCTGGCTGGGTGCCAAGAAACCTTGTGCCAGGCAAGGTGGTGTGCGATATAACGTCAAAAACTGCTGGCCGCACTTAAGATAAATCGGTAGGCCTGGTGCACATCCCTTGCCTGGCACATGTCATGAACCCCTTGTCGTCCAGAAATTTCTAAGAGCACCCGGGTCTGGACTGCCTAGCTGAGGAAGGCTCGAAGTCTAAGTTCGCACTTTCGCCGTTCGCAACCCTGCTGTCGTCCACGCCTGGCTGCGTTGCAGAGTCAGCTCGGCCTCCCCGTCAACCATCTCATTGTTTACGTGAGGCAACAACTCCTGGAATACCACCCTCCCACATGCTCCAGCGATTGTGGCACTCAGCGCAATGGCAATACGCAGATACGAAGTGACACATGTCTGACTGCAGCGGGCGGACTTCGGGTATGATGAGTCACCTAGAGTGGAGGGAGTGAAAGAGCTCTGCACCATCCTTGCCAGTTTTGAAGAAGCCACCAAAATGGTCAGTGCGGACGATGCCCTTGTCAGCCATGAGCATTGTGGATATCTTAGATCTGGAACGATCGTATGACACTCTGAAACAACAGGTCCGCCAGCGAACGGAGGAGGAGACTGGACACAGATGCGGACACGGATCCTTTCTCTCCTCGATCCACAAGGCCCGACAGTTTTTTTCAATTATATCGGTCTCATTAGGCTGTGGTTTCAGGGTCCAGAGCATAGTGCTAGGCAGCGCAATCACTCTCATGGTGCATCATCTCAGGCAAGTCAGGGCTGTGTGTTGAAGCTAGTGCCGGAGGGAGGAGGAGGAGGAGGAGAAGAGGGAGTATTCCTAACCACCGACGTTACCCGACGTCCCTGCCTTGGAAAGAGTTGTGCGCGAATTTTAGGCGGAGGAGGAAGATGAGTTTGCTAGTGCCCCTCGACCCAGAGGGCTTGGGAACTCAAGTCTCCATCTCCACCATGAGTGCTTGGATGCTTCCATTTCCCTCCAAACATGAATCCTCCGTCATTAAGAGGCATCAAAATGACAACAGTTACTGGGTGGCCACCCTCCTGGATCCCCGGTACAAAAACAAAACTCAGCACTTTCTTCCCCCCACCCAAATAGAGAGTAAAATGCATGAAAAATGAGACCTTCTGGTTGATCAACTGGAGACATCTGTTGCGACTCTGGCTTCACGTTTCTTCAAATGTCACGGTGGAAAAACGCAGCGACGTGACAGAGTAGAGTGCCAAGTACCCGTAGCGGCAGCATCAGCAGCATCAGCAGGCGAGGTGGCAGAAGACTAATTGGGTGACTCTGGCAATCATTAATTTACTACCCTCACCAACCGCATGCAATGCAGGGCACACATACAAACACCCAGAGCCCAGCTTAAGATCGGGTGCACGACTATCTGCTTTCTCAACACCGATTTTTTTGGGATGTTTTTTCCGGCCCCAAAAGACTTCGGGGTACCAAAAATTTGGAGGGAAATGGCCAAACTGGCTCGCCACCCCAAATAGAGGTGTTGTCCCTGCCCAGCGGGGCCCCAGGTCATATTGAGCGGCCCTTTACACAGCCGGAGGAGTCATTAAGCAAACGAAATCCGGTTTTTCCAAAAGATAATGTGGATTTTTTAAACTTTCACAAGATGAATCGGGCAGGGAATTCTCTGATGTTTTTTGGGGCCCCTCCCTTCCCGGGAGGTCCCAAATTGGGTTTGCGGGGTTACTTACTTCCTCTCCAAACGAAAGGTTTTTAAAAAAATTTTTTTTAAAAAATGATAATTCTTACTGCAATTTTTTTTCTAGTTCCCAAACAGTTAATTTTTGGTTTTGCGGGGTGGGGAGCCCTGTAAAAGACCCCCAATTTTTCTTTGACAAAACCTTTTCCCCTTTACTCACTTCATTTTTTAAAATTTTTCGCTTTACAAGGGTTTTTGGGGGTCATTTTTCCCCACTTTTTTTAAAACAGTGGCTAAAAAAAGTCATATTTAAAATTTTTTTGGGGGTCAAGTTGCTGTGAGATACAGCAATAATTATGGCCTTTGGAACAGAAATATAATAAAAAATAAAAATTCTTTATTTTTATGGGCCCCCAAAATTCCGCAGCACCTTTACAATATAGAGGAATAAGCACGGGACAAACCAGACATTTACATTATAAAAAAGTACGAAAAATCAGCCCGCGGGGGTGGGGGCCCTGTCCCCAAGAGCTTTAAAATCAAATTTTGGTGGGGGGGGTGAAAAAAAAAGGTGACAAGTGCTTGGTTTACAAGGACCACCCATGTTACAAAAAGAGGGGAAAGTATACATAAAAGTGGATGAACCTCCCACCCCCAACCTTACATCTTTAAAACAAAAGCTTTTGGGTTTCCAAAGTGCAGGAAGTGAGGGAAATCTGTGACGAATTTGGGGGGGGTTTGGGAACAATAGGGATTTTGATGGGCCTTGTCAAAAAAAAAAATTTTTGGAGTTTTCAGAGCGCACTTAAAACGGGTGGGGGTTTGGAGTGTGCCTGATCACAGGGGGGTAACATTTTTCCAGAAAAATGGGCAATGCGTGAAAAATCTTGGAGACAAGGCATGGGACTTGGGAATGATGGGGTGGTGTATTTTATCTTGGGAAAACCCGGCCCCGGAGAGAACGGGTTTAAGGGGGGAGCCCAGAGATAAGGGGGAATGTTTATGGGGGTTGCAGCACGTGGAAGCCTTATGTGTGAAAAGTGTTTGATTTATTTGTATTTTGACTGAATACACCCAGTGCAGAGACTGACACGGGTAAAAGGACCCTTAAAACGGCTGGAAAGAAAGACAAGCCTGGCTGTTAAATTAGGAAGATTGCAAAAGGGGGTTTTTAAAGAGGGGAAAGGGCCCAACAATTTGGGGGGTTTTAAGTAGTAAAGACAGTTTAAAAAAGGGGCAGAAATGAGGTATAAAGTTTTTCCACAGTGAGAAATGGAAAATTCTGGAAAAAGGGTTTCTAAAGGGTGCAGGTAACGGGGGCGGGAAAGGGGATTTGATAAGGGGGTAAAGGGTTCAGATCAGAGTTAGTAAAACCCCCCAACATCGGGCCCTGCTGCCTAGGATTTTATGGTGGAACCCAAACCCCAAGAGAGAAAATAGCAGGGTGGGGGTCGGTTATTTAGATGGTGGGATGATAGAAGTTCATTTTTTAAGTGGGGGTTAAAGTTGGGAAGAGAGGGGACATAAATGTAAGAGCACGGACAGACAGTCAGGGTTTTCCCTGTACAGGGAAAGGAGTGATTCGGGGAGGGGGTATATTTGAGTTTTCATCAGCAAAGAGTTTTTTTTGGGGTACTGGAACCCAAAATCAAATGATGGTTTGCCCAAGGGGGGCTGTGTAGAGTAAAAAGAGGAAAAGGAAAAAAGAAGGACCCCTTGGGGAAAACCCCGACAGCAAGAGGGAGGAGAGGGGAAAAAAGGGAAAATAAAGACCCCGGGAAGGGGCGGTCAGAGGGGTTGGGAAAGAAAAAACCAAGAGAGAGGGGTTTTCCGGGAAACCCGATGGTGCGGGCTTGTTAAAGGGGGAGGGGGGTGATAAAACAGGGGCCCAAATTTCGCAGAGAGATCCAGAAGAAGCAAAATGAGTAGTTCCCCCTGCGATTTTGCCGTCAGGAGGTCTTTTGGGAAATTTTTAAAAAAAGAGCATTTTTCTGTGGGGGTGTGGGGTTGGGGAAACCGGATTGCAGAGGGTCTAGAAGAGAGTTAGCAGAGAAAAAGCGGATCAGGCGGGGAAGCCCAAGCATTCCAGGGAGTTTGGAGAGGGAAGGGAGGTTAAGTTGGTGGGGTTTTGGCGGGAGGGGGGGTAGGGGAGGGCTTTTTAATTAAGGGAGTTATAACAGCGTTTTTAAAAGGGGGAGGGGAAGACCCCCAGTGGGCGAGAGAGGTTACAGATTGTAGTGAGGTGAGATTAGGACAGCGGGAGAAAGGGGGACGGGAAAAAGGGGTGGGAGGGAATGGGGCATAGAGCAATTGGTGGGCAGCGGGCCCGGGAAAACCCCTGACATTTCCCTTTCCTTCAAAGGGGGTTAAAGGGGCCAAAGGCAGATTAGAGGATTTGCGGGGGGGGAAGGATGGGTAAAAAAATTTGGGGGATTGTGTTGGATTTTTGCCGGATGCTTAAAAAAAATTTTTTTTGTTTTTGAAGTGAGGGGCCAAAGGTCTTCACACAGGGGTTTCCATTTGAAGGGGCCTGGGGCTTTGGGCCTGAGGGGGGAGGGGGAAGGGTTTATCAAAAGGACGTTTTGGGTTTTTTTTTGTAGTGTTAAAGTTGAGGGAGGTAAAATATTTTTTCTCCCGCAGTGAAGGGCATTTGTGGTAGGTTGAGCATGAATTTGTAGTGGGGGAAAGTCTGCAGGTAGCTTTGACTTTCCCCCAGCCCCCTCAGCACACCTGGAACAGCGTTTGCAGATAGCGAGTCTGAGGCGTGTCCCAAAGGTGCGGGATCTGACTCTGGGGGCGGTGTTGAGTGGCCCCCAAAAATGTCCGGGGGGTTTGTGAATTTATTGTAATTTTTAACCCCAAGGTAAAGGCCCCAGGAAGAGAGGAGTTTTTGGGGGCAGGGGAGGAATGAAGGGTTTCTGAAATCCCCCTGAGTGTTGATAGAGCGGGTTTTTGGGAAAATTGGGCGACGGGTGGGTGTTTCCCAAAGAAGGCAAAAAGTTGTTGATAGAAAAAAGAGAAAAGGGGTTATAAATGGAGTTCAAAAGGGGGAGTTGGAAAGATTAAAAATTGAGCAAGGGGGGGACAGAAAAAGGGTTTCAAGAGAGTTGCCATCCTTGTGATTTGGAGGTCGGGGAAAATGCAGAGAAAAGAGAAGGGGGTTAGGGGAAAGAAATGAGAGGGGGGAAGGGGGACCTAGGGTAGTCAATGGGGATGTTGAAATTGCCCATGAAAATTTGGGTATTTGGTTTTGGGGGAAATGAGGAAGCCCCCCAGCCAAAAAGATCCAGAAAAAAAGGGGGGGGTGAGCCCGGGGGGGCTGTAGATAACGGACTCTGATGGAAAAGGCCCAAAGAGTTGGGGTTTGGGCCCCCAAAAAGGGGGGGAAAGTGTGAGGGTGAGGGGGGAAAGGGTGTAGGTGCAAAGTGGAGCGAGAAGTAGCCAACTTTCCCCCAACCCCGGCCCGTCAGGTCTGGGGTTGGGGTTGGGTTTTAAGGTAGGGCCCCCGTAGGTGAGGGGAGCAAAAGGGGTGCGGTGGGCAAATTTCGGAGCCCAAATTTCTGTGAGAGCTAGGAGATTTAGAGAGTTAGAAAGGAAACAGGTCATGGCCAGCAGTGAGTTTAAATTTCAGACGGATGGGCGTTCCCCCAAAGCACCCTTTAAATGGGAAGGAAAAGACGTACAACAAAAATTCGCAGGGTTTGGGAGGGTTTTTTGTGGGGGAAAGAGGTGGAATGAGCAGTAAAAGGAAAGGGGGACCGGGGTTGGGAGAGATGTCTCCTGCAAACAAGAAGCAGGGGAATGGGAAAATGATTGCAAAATGGTTCCACTGACGAAAAAGAGCGAGTTTGTGCAGCACCCTGAAAAAGGATGGTTTGGGGTAGGTAAAGTAAGAAAATAATGCATGGGATGGTGCATGGTTTGGGGGGAAGGAGAGAGGGGTAATTGGGTGGAGTTTTTTTGGGGGGGTAAGGGCTGGGGGGTAAAGGAAAAGGGGGAAAAGGGCAGAAGATAAATTCAAACGTAAGCATGGGCCTCAAAAACTATTTGGAAAGAAAAAACTAAAGCTACTTTCAAAGATACCTTTCTGCCCCCTTCTTGCCCACTTCGGCCATAATTGGGGGAAAATTTTTATAGTCACTTTTATAAATGTGTCACTTAATCAAAGTGGCAGAAAAAGGTCTTGCAGACCCCCAGAAACACCCCAAAATATAAATGCTTTTGATTTTGATCAACCCCTTTAGGTTTTTACCCGAAAAAGGGGGGGGTTATAAAGGATTGCAGCAAAGGGAAATTCTTTAAAGGCTAAATTTGGGGATTGGCCCTTTAAACCAAAAGAAAAAACATCCCAAAAAATTTTTAAGCAGAGTGGGACTTCAAGGCAAAATCCCGAAAAACCAATATTTAAACACACAGATATTGCAGGGGGGGTTGCTGATTTCATGTAGTTTACAATTTTGTAAGAAAAGGGAAAAACAATCCCGGGGGAAGGGAAGATATTAAGTTCCTTTTGGGGCAAAATTTTTTATAGTACTTTAAAATGCTGTTTTTTTAATAAAAGGGTGGCAGACCAAAAGGGGGGAAAAGTGGTTTTTAAAGGGGGCATTTCTCCCCCACAATTTTTTAAAAAGGGTTTAGAAGTCAAAATTTATTTAATTTTTTTGGGGGCCCCCTGTTTTAAAGCAGCAATAATTTCAGGTTCCCATTAAAAAAAAAATGTTGTTTTTAAAGAAAATTTTTTTTCACAATTGGGAAAAAGTGGGTCAAAGGGTCATGTTTGAATTTTTTGGGGGCATTTTTTCTGTGAATGCGCTATTAAGGTTATTTTAAAAAAAAAAGTTTTTTCAAAAGACATTTGTTTTCAAAAATTGTCCAAAATGGCTCTGGGTTTATTTTTTTAATTTTTGGGGGATTTTTTCTGTGACATGCAATAAAAACTCAGGCCCATTTTTAAAAAATGTTGTTTTTTAAAGACTTTGTTTTCACAATTGTCAAGAGTGGCTCAAGGGGGGATGGTTTCTGCGAAAAAGGGAAAAGGGTTTGGAAACTGTTAATGGAAATATTTCAAAATGAAATTGTTTTGCGATCTAAAAAAGCTAACAAAACCCCCGTATGATACAAACCCATTTAAAAATAATAAAAAAAAAAGAAAAAACAAAAAACTTTGGGGGGATTCCATCCCATTTTTTAAAAAAGTGTTTTTTTAGAATTAAACTTTTCTAAAAACTTGCATGTACAAAAAAAACTGTTAAAAAAAAATTCCCCTTTAATTGTACAAGGGAGGTCCCGGAAAAAAGTGAAACCCGAAAAGGGGGTTATTTTAGAGGACCCTTTTTGGTTTTGGGAAGACGGACAGAGAAAAGTACGAGAAACCCTTTCCTCCAGACGTTTATTTAAAAAGAGAAAAAGGGAAAGCCCAAAAAAAAAGGGCACCTGGGGGGAAAAGGGCGTTTAAAAAACCCGTATTTCATTTTGAAGCTCAATTGGTTCCCCAACCCAAAAGGAGGGGCAAGCGCTTTCCCAGGTTTGACTGTTTACTGAGGGAAAGGGTGGAGTTTCACACTTCCCCTTTTCCCCACTTGCTTCAGCACGAAATTTTTTGTTTTCTGCGCCCTCAAAGGGGAATTTTTAAACCCCGTGTTTAAATTATTTTGGCGGACCCCCCCCTGGGGTTCACCGCAACCCCCGTAAAATCCGGCCCCGGGGCCATGCTGTGGCAGGGGGAAAGGGAAAAGTCAATGTCCCCGTGGGAAAATAAAATGGTTTGGGTTTAAAGACTCCCCTTTTTTTGGGCCCCTTTTTTAAACTTGGGGGCAGACAGGTTTAATGGTCATTTCTTCGGTCCAGGCCCGGGGGCAGTATAAGCCAAATTTAAACTAAAATGGTGGTTGAAAAAATCCTTTTTCTGGAAATTTTTAATTTTGGGGTTTAGCGGTTTTTAAAGGTCATACTGCGGTCCCGGACAGGTTTTAGTCAATGTCCCGTTTTAAAATAAAATGGTGGTTGAAAGACTCCCTTTTTCCCCGGGACTTTTTAATCTGGGGGGCCCGACAGGTTTAAAAGGCAAACTGTGGCCCCCGGTTGGGACAGTATTGTCCCGTGAAAATAAAATGGTGGTTGAAAAAACTCCTTTTTTTCCCCGGGACTTTTTAATCTGGGGGTCGAAAAGGTTTTTAATGGTCAAACGTGGTCCAGGACGGGTATAGTAATGTCAGTTCAAAAAAAAGGGGTTGAAAGACCCTTTTTTTTCCCGGGGCACTTTTTAATCTGTGGGTCAAAGGGTTTAAGGTAATGCTGCGGTCCGGGACGGGTTTGTCAATTCCTTTTAAAACAAAAAATGGTGGTTGAAAGACCCCTTTTTCCAGCACTTTTTAATCTGGGGGTCAACGGGTTTAATGGCATACTGCGGCCAGACATTTTTCTAGCCCATGTCCAGTTCAACTAAAAGGGTGGTTGAAAGACTCCTTTTTCCGGCACTTTTTAATCTGTGGTCAACGGTTTAAAGTTCGCTTGTCCAGGACGGTTTGTCAATGTTCAGTTCAACTAAAATGGGGTTAAAAGACTACTTTTTTCCCGGCATTTTTTAAATCTGGGGGTCATGCAGGTTTTTAGGTCATCTGCTTTCCCAGGAAAGGGGGGATATTCAATGCCATTCAAGTAAAATGATTTTCAAAAATACTCCCTTTTGGCACTTTTAATTTGGGTGTTGCGGTTTTAAAGGGGTCATGCTGGGTAAAAGACGGGGATAGTGAAGGTGTGTGACTTTTTTTCGTGGTTTTTATACCTAAGTGTTTGCCAAAGATGAGCAGGTATCCATTTGACTGTTGGGGCTTTTAAATTTCCCAGTTTCCCCCCTTTTTGGGTGTAAGAATGAAGGTTTTTGTTGCTCCCCATAGACTTTAATGTCATTGGAGAGATCGACTATCAAACTATCAAAAAATCTTACCGATGGGGGCCCGGGGAACATCGACTATCCCCCCTGTCGAAAGCCAATAACCCGCTCAACACTATTTACGAAAAAACCCCTTCGGAGATTTTCCCTATATATCTGACAGGTTTGGGGGTCTAAAATAGGGAAAAAGGGATAGCCCGGGGAACCCTCGGGAGGACGGGTACTGGGCGCATTTTGATACTTGTTTCTCCGAGAAGACATCGGCAAAATCCGGGAAATTTCGGGGCGGTAGACCCGGGCAATGGCTTGGGGGGCGCAAGTAGACCCGGGGAAAAGCATCGGGCGGGGTTTCCCCCAACAAGGGGCTCAACATCTGGACCCCACCGTAACCCCCCAAAGTCCAATCGAGCTTTGGGGGATGGGGGCCGCAGCCAGGGAACCCCAGCAGAATCGCCAAGGAGGAGCGAAGAAAAAACACATAGATTGTGATCCCCTTTTTTATTCAAACCCCCACTTTGGAAAACCCAACGGCTTGGTAGCGGAACTTAAAGCCCCAAAATTTAGGAGCTCCCCCACTGACCGAGATCACCAAGGGTTTTTTCCAAGGGACCCCGGGAGGGGATCCCGTGAAACTAGAGAATGGGGGTAAAAATTTCCCGGCAGACCCCCGGGGCCCCAAAAGGCGGGGAACCTAAAACGTGAGTCCAGCATGGGCCCCATTTGACTTGTACCGGAAAATCGTCAGGCGTGGAAGGGGGAAAAACTTGCCCCTAGGGACACCCTCTCCCAGGGAACCTGGGGTGCGGGCCCCGTTTTTCGGACGCTTGGGACTTTGGGGGGACAAATGTCTGGACTGCACAGTAAAGCAAAAGGTTCCCCAAAACCACGTCGTGCCATTTTCTCCCGGGAGAGTTAAAACCGGGTCGAACCTGCAAAAGGTTTCCCTAAACTGGGGGCGGTAGAATTCCCATGGGGGCCCCCTGGGAAACCCCGGGAAAGCCAAGTGGGGAAAATCGAGGGTGATCGAATTTACACCCAACTTTTCCGTCTTTAGCCCTCTTTTTTTTTCCCGGGCGAACCGAAAACCCCGATGCGAGTGGCGAAAGGGATCGGGTTCTTTTAAAGGGGAAAGGGGAGGGTTTTCTTGCAGCCCCCGCACCCTTTAAACCCGAACTGGAGGGGGCCCTTTCTTGAAGGGGGGGGCAAGGGGGGCCTAAATTCCAGTAAAATTCTGGGGTTTAAGGTGTGGAACTGAAACCCAAATATTCCCTTCCCCCCCGGGGAAATTCCCCCGGCGCAAGTTTAGGAGGGCTGTTTTGGCAGATGCGCTCGCACCCGGGGTTCCTCGGTTTACATGTGGAATTCCTTGGGAAAACCTTAATCGGGTCATCACCAGGTCCCTCCCTGTCCAAGAGAGGTGGGGCCCCGTGCCGGGGCCCCCCCCTTTTCCCGAGAGAAAGACTAACCACAAACGCCCCCTTTGGGGAATTTTTGGGTTTCAGGAATTTTGGTTTGGGGAAAATCAGCTCTAATATGCGTTGAACACTGGGGTTTTAACCCCATGCAGGGGTTTTGGGGTCTCCGTCAAATTTGGGGCTGGCAGCGAAAAAAGGGTTTTTGGGGGCCCACAGAGGCCAGGGGACCCCGCCGGAGGGGGGGAACAACCACGGAAGGGTTTGGGGGAGGCTGCTGCTGGGCAGGCGATGACTACTGCATCAGGGCGGCCCCAGTTTCCCCCCATTTTGTTGTGCCTGTTGCGCCATTTGCGGGGAACTCCGGGCAAAAATCTTGTAAAAATCCGCCACATTTGGGCCCAACGGAAACCTTGGGGGGTTTCCAGGGCCCGGAATCTTACTGTAAGGGCAGGTGGGGGCAGGTTAGGGGAAACCCCTGGCCCCCCCCGCGGGGGCAATGGAAACAAGCCCCGCCAGGGAGGGGAAAGTGTAAATGGTCCCCGGTATTCAACAGACCCGCCTAAAGGCGGGATGGGATTGTTTGCGGGGGGGGAAAATTCCCCCAAAGGTCGTACCCCTCCCGGCACACCCTTTGTGGAGGCAGTCAAGGTGCGGGAGGAAACCCAAATCCCCGGGGCTAGAGCTCAAAGGGTCGGAGACAGGGGGGAAATTTTTGGACACGCACAAAGGTTCACGGAGGGAAAAAGGGAGAAAGGGGGTTTCGGGACCGGGAGACAAAACTAAGCTTCCACACGTTTTTTAAACCGTGGGCAGAACGCCCCTAAAAAACCCGGGAGAAGCTTTTTTTGGGGGTTGGGGGGCCGGGTTATAATGGGGGGTCAGTCCCGGGAAAATTTACCAAATTTACCAGTGCACTGGCCCTTAAATCTGAGCAAGCCCGGCAGCACGCTCTAGGGAGGGGTGGCGCACCACTGGTTTGAAAAGGGGAAACGCGGCGGGGGGAGCATATTTCTCCAGGGAGCGATGCACCCAGGGGCCCCGGGATACAGGGAACCGCGGGCCCAAATTGCCCCCCGGGCGGGGGCAAACGGGAAAAAACCGGAGGGCCCCCGGGCGGGGCCCACCCCATGGGCTGCAGGGCCTTTTCCTAACACTGTTTTTTGTAAATGTCGATTTTTTTAAATAAAACCGGGGACCCGGGTAAATTTACCATAGATTTTGTACATCGAAAAAGAGTCACAAGAAATTTCTGAGGGAATTCAGAGTTTGGAGGTGAGGGCTGTTTGTTTGGGGGATTTTTTTGTTCAAACACTAAGGGTGAAAATGTAAAAAGCTCAACACGCGGAGCGCGGGTTTTTTCAAGCCCCTGGGGAACGTGAAAACTGCCCCTTTCAGAAATGTCGCGCCGGAGGTGCGCTCAAACTTTCCCGGTGTATAGTCCACCGGGGCCTCGCCAGTGGGGTGGGGCCCGCAGTGGGGATTTTAGGCCAGTGCAGGACTGCCCCTAAAAATTCCCCCCCCGAGGAGGTGCGCTCAACTTGGTAAAAAGTTCACCGCGCCCGCCAGTATGTAGGCGCATTTGGGGGATTTTAGGCGCAAAAGGGGACTGCCCCGGGAACATGATTCCGAATCAAGACGGTTGGGAAAATGAGCGAAAAATTTTTAAAAAAATTCCTTGGGGGCCTGGAGTATAATCAAAAAAAAGCGTTTTTTATTAGGGTGAAAAAACATTATCAGAAAAAGAGCTCAAACCTACTAAAAAAAATACTTTAAATAAAATCATTTTTCCAAAAAAATAAAGAACGGCGAAAACATCAGGAATTTGGATTTTGGGAAATGCTGGGAAAAACATAATTCAAATTCTTAAGCTTTTTCCCCTTTTGGCCCGGGCAGAAACCACCCAAATCAAAAAGGAGCACAGTGACCCATTAAAAACCCCTTTTAGGGAAGAAGTATTGACCCAAAACAAATTCAAAGGCGGGACAGTTTCAAAAAAAAAGGTAAAAAATGCAGAAAAGAGCTAAATTGGTTGAGCTAGGGGGGGCTAATGCAATATTAAAAGATTGCATTAAAAAAACCCCAAATAAAGCGCGCTCGCTCTCACATTGGTCCAAAAACCAGGGCCCCTTTTAACTTAGCCAATCCCAAACGGCTCCCCTCTGCTTTTTTTTTCCCCCATAGAACTCTAGAGAAGGTAGCTCACCCGTTTTTGGGGCAAAGGGTTTGGACGACCCCTTTTTCCCCCCCAACTAATCACAGAAATTTAAAAAATTTTCCCATAGACAGTAATAACTTTTAGGGGGGGGCCCTTCCTATCGCGCCCTTCTTGCTCCACTCAAAATAGACCACTACATATTTTTAGGTTTTCAATCTGCCCCCCTGGGCTCAACCAACCCTTTTTCTTTTTCTCCCTTTTAAAACTGTATTTTAAACTGTCCCCCTTTGAATTTGTTTGGGTCCATCCTTCCCCATAGCTTTTAATGGTTCCCCTGCGCCCCTTTTTTCGGATTGGCGGGTTTTAAGCCGCCCAATAAGAAGCGTTTTACAAAAATTTTTGAATTAATTTTTTCCCCCGGAAATGTTCTTTTATCGCCATTCCGGATGTAGCGCCGGCCCCCTTGGCGGCAAACGCTTGTTGGGGGGTTTTTAAATTAAATTTATTTAAAGAATTTTTTCAGCTTTTTTTCAGAAAAATTTGACGCCTAAAAAAAACCGAATTTTTTAATCATACTCCAGGGCCGAAACGGGGGCCTGAGACCCCGCGATTTCATTGCCCTGATCAAAACCCATAGACTACAAGGGGAAACAAAGTAGCTCCCCCTTAAATTGGCCCAAAGATACCCCAACCCCCCCGCTACCCAAAAATCAGCTCTTTTTTTCCTTTTTTTAACTGAAATTTTGGGAACTGTCCCCCCTTTGAATTTAAATTGGGGTTCAATACTTTCCATGGGTTTTAGAATGAGCCCCTGTCGCCCCAATTCTATTGGCCGGTTTTCCAAGTCCCCCCGCTAGCTAAACCCAAATAAACTCTTTTCTGCATTTTTACCGTTTTTTTTAACGTCCCCCCCTTTTTGAATTTGGTTTGGGTCAATATTTTCTCCATGGGTTTTTAATGATCTCTGTTCTCCTTTTCTGTTTGGGTTGGTTTTTTGCCACCAATGAAAAGGCGTTTAAACAAAATTTTTGAATTACGAAATTTCCCCGGGCAATTCCAAGATCCAAATTTCCTGTTTGTTGGGGCCGTTCTAGTTTTTTTGGGAAAGTGATTTTTTAATTTTTTTTTTTTTAAAAGGGTTTTTGACTTTTTTTCTAAAAATTTTTTTTACCCCTAAAAAAACATTTTTAAATGGAATCAAAAAAATCCTGCCTCAAGGACTGAGACCCCCGAGATGGTTTTTCTTTTGTAATCTTCTATATGTTTCCTCTCTTTGTTTCCTTCTCTCTTCCCCCCCGCTTCACTTCGCCTCCCCCCCGGCTCATCTAGAGCAACTTCAACTGGGGTCTCCCTGTCGGAGTTTGGCGACCGTGAAAATGCGCCCCCTTTTTCCCGGGCCCCGCGATAAAGCAATGCCTGGGAGTATTCGAATTTGACCGGCGCCCCCCGCCCCAAAAACGCCCAAAAAACCACCCCCCTTTGGGGAAACCCCCCTTCCATTTTTAGGCGAAGCAAGGCAGAAGGTTTTACAAAAGCTCTAAAACGGTTAGGGTATGCCCACTGGGGGCGAGTACAGAAACACATATAAAAACGCCAGGAGATTTTGGGACCGCGCTGATCAGCATGTACCCCCGGGAAGAACGGGGGGAGGGGGGGGCACCCCCGCCCGGCCCCCCCATAAAAATTTTCTTTACTTGTACCGGCCGGTAATCGCAACGAAAAATTTTGAAAAGGGTCACTTGCACGGGGGGGGGGGAAGGGGAGGCCGGGCCACCCCCAATTGACAGCATTACAAGGGCGGGGTATTAAATGCAAGAAATTTTCTGTCACTTATTTTTCCCCGCGCGTACAAACGATCGTTTGAACATGGGGGGTGGACGGGGGCGAAAACCAAAATTTCCCTCTAGAAGCTATAAATTTTACCGTAATTGCGGGCACATTTTCGCCACAATTAAGCGAAATTTACTGGCGAAATACTCCCGAATTACGCGGCAAAAAAAACCTTTGTGAACGTACCCTTAAAGTTTTTGTCACGGGGAGAAAATGACTCCTTTTGTACTGATAAATACACAGGAATGACATCACAAAGTTTTGGCGGAGTTTTCTAGGGGGATCGGTAACCAAGGGAAGCTTGTGTACAAGGGGGAGATATCAGCTTTTTAATCTCTAAAAGGGAAAAGCAAAAATCAGATCACCCTATGTATTTTGGAAAATAGTCTTTATTTACCTTTCCCTACATGTTTAAACTAATAAATTTGTGGTGAGAAAACCCCCTTTTAAAAGGGGGTTTTGCCCCCCAAGCCCCCAGCCCAGCCCCTCCACCCTTTTTTCCAGGTTTTGAATGGGAAACTGTCAAACATCGCAGTGTTGTCCCCATTTTCCAACCAAAGAGGACCAACAAAAAATACCCCCGAGGCCTGTACTAAACTATCCCTTCGGCCCCCTAGACCTTGAACCCGCACAGAAGTGCAGATTTTTGATCATTTTTTTCACTCAAACATTTTCTAAATGCGAGAGCAAAATTTCGGAAAAAATGGCGGATTTGGGGGCATATGGGATCGCAGTGATCAGATGTTTATCACCAAACCAAATTGTGGGTGATAAATGTCTATTGTGGCAAAACCCCCTTTTAAAAGCCCTTTTTTTCCTTTTATTCCTATTCATTTTCCCAAGGGGCAGATTTTTTTTTTGACCTGCACCTCTGGGGTTTTTCCTTTTATTTTTGTTTTTAATCATAAGACAACCACACAAAGCCCACTTTTTTGAAGCTGACCCATACTCGGGTTTTGAAAGAGCTTTAAAGCAGTAAAAGTTTTTTTTAAATTTGGGCACTAAAGGGCCCCTGAAACAGCTCTTTACGGGCCTGTGTGACACGGGTATTTCCCAACAATTTTACAGTAAAAAGGTATTGGGTCCCTGGGGCCTTTTACTAAAGCTTTTTTGGCTATGTACTGGCCTTTGGGGGTACTGTACTGTTTGCCTGTGGCTTTTTTTACTGTGTTTGTGGGCAAAGAAATTTGGGCGGGGTGTGGCTCTTTACTGACCCGTGTGGCTTTGTACTGGTGCGGTGTGCATGTACGGGGGGCGCTGTTTTGGCTCTGTACTGATGCGTGGGGGCTTTGAACTTTTTGCAGTGTGGCCCCTGAAACTGATCCCTGGGGCTATTACGGGCCCTGTGGGCCTGTACTGATGCCGTGGGGCCTTTGTACTGGCCTGTGTGGCTCTGTACTGTTTCCCCTTTGGGCTTTTTTAACTTTGGTGTGTGTGGTTTGAAATTTGGAAACTGTTGGCTCTGACGGATCCCTGTGTGGCTATGAACTGTTGCTGTGGGGGGCTCGGGTACTGTTTTGCTGGGTGGTTTCGGGAACTGATGCTGTGTGGCTATTTTACTGTTGCTTGGGGTCAAATGTCCCGGGGGTGCTGTTGGGGCTCTGTACTAGGGCACTGTGGCTCTGTACTAGTGCTAGGTGGCCCCGGGTACTGATCCTGGGGCTTTGTTAGGTGCTGGTGGGTCTGTAGATGTTTGGAATGGGTCCAATTACGGGGGGGGGGGGTCCCCCTTTGGGGGCTGAAAATGGAAAACTGCATTCTCAGAAAGGGGGGAAGGGGGTGTGGGCTCTGAAACGGTTCTTTTATACGGCCCCCAACGGGGAACCTCATGATTGGGCAGTTTTCCCCGGGGGCCTGGGTATCGCGGGGGGGCCCCTGAATACATTTTATGTAACCTGCTCAAAACATTGCTCCCTACCTTCTTTTAAGGTGTAAGCAACGCCCCCCTTTGGAGGGTTTGTGATTTGTCGTGATGGGCCCCTTCTTTTTGGGCCCGACTGGCACACCCAATGGGAAACTGCAGCCACTGCGGGGGGGTTTTGCAAAAAAGATGCCCCACGCTTCAGTGTTTGGGACAGGCAGCATCAGGAGGACAGTGTGTGCGGCTGTCTCCTGATACAGACTTTCCCGGGTGTTGCCAGACTAACAATAACAGGCGTGGCCCATCGCGGTGGCCACTGCTCAACTATTAAAGAAGGCAGAAGGGAGCCCCCGGCTTTCAGCATTTAAAACAAAAAATGTAAACAGGCCCAAAGGGCCACAAAGCCCAAAAACCCGGGAGCTACAGTAAAAACGAAGACGCTGATTGCCGACTCTGTCTCCTCACTTCTTCGACCTTTCACCCTGCAGACAGAAAAACTGTCTTGTTTGGGGACTCCTTTCCATAAAAAGGGCCCCGTAAGTGGGCCCCTTCCCCGGGGCCCACCTTCCATTGGGCCCCGGGTAGGGGGTTTCCCAGGGGAAACCCCCGAGCACAAGGGGGGCCCTCCCGGGGGGGAAACCGTCTACCTGCCCCCGTGGTGTAAATCAAGGGCCCCTGGGGTGGGGGCTTGGGGGGGACACCTTTGGGGTTTGCAGGCCCGGGCCCATTGCCCCAAAAACCTTTTTAACGGTGCAGGGGTTCCCATGTCAAGCCCAGGGCCCCCCCTCCTGTAAATCTTCCGGGCCCAGGAATTTTCCCGGGGGCAACGCCCCCTGTAAAGGGGAAAGTTTATCACCCGTTTTCATGCTGGGGAAACCCGGCTGCTGGAAGCGGGTCCCCCGGGCCCGAAAAGGGGGTATAAAACCCACAGGGCCTATATACAGGGGGGGTTTTAACCAAAAATGAATTACAGGGGGGGGATTACCTACCCGGGGGGGTATATACAAAGGGGGCCCTATAAACCAGGGTGATATAAACAAAGGGTTTAAAACCCACCCGGGGCCAATTTAAAATGGGGGGCTATAACCTACAGGGGGCCCCCTATAAAAGGGGGGTATATACAGGGAGCCCTTTTAATCGACAGGGGGATATAAACAAGGGGCTGTTTTCCTACGGGGCCCCAAAAAAACAAGGGGGGTATAAACTACAGGTCAAAAACCCACAGAGTGTCCCTGGGTTTTGGGCCCGCAAACCCCCGCCCGGGTCGCAGGCACACCCGGGTTCCCCCCCCCCCCCCCCCCACGAGCGGCGCCACGCCGGGATGTCGGGGGGGGTGGGGACGCTCAAAACCCCCCGGGCCCTTTCCACCCCCCCACTTACCCCCCGGGGGCCGTTTCTCCTTTTGCAGCTTTCATCTCCCGGGGGCAGTCCCCGCCCCCCCCAAAAGCGCGGGCCGGCGGGCCCGGGCCCCGTGAAAATTTTAAAAGGGGGATTGGGAAACCCTTAAAATTTAGGTTTTGCCGGGCCCCCTGCCCTTATTTTAAGCCCCGCCCCCCCTTTCCCGAGGGCCTTTTTGCCGGATCTATTGTGCCCTTTAAACCTATAGAAAAAGCGTTTTCCCAAACCGGTTTTATTTACCCCTGTACCGAACCCTTTGGGGTTTTTTTCCTCGACCCCCAAAATCTTGCCCCCTGCCCTGACCTTTTTGCCTGCCCCTTTACTACGAGCCTGCCCACGGGTTTTGTACCACGCTTTCCAAAACCTTTGGGTGCCTCCCCAAGCAAGTCACTTTAGGGGTTTGCGACCTGGTAGACCTCCCTCCGCAGCAAGTCCATTCCCCCCTTTTTCGGCGGGGTCGGGGAAAAACCCGGGGCCTTTCTTAAATTCCCCCCCCTGGGGTGGGGTTACGCTATTTCCCTTTCGGGGGTCCAAGGTTTCCACTACCTCCCCAAACCCAGACAGTAGGATCCGGAAAGTATCCCGCCCAAAAGGGGCCTCTGGCCCCCCAACGCTGCCTCACCAAACCCTTGGGGGCCCCAGCATCGCAACAATCGCTCAGCAACCCACAAATCAGGACCTCCCCTCCGCCATGATGCAACAGTTTCCTGGCCGCTCAGCACAGCAACCCCTCTCCCCCGGGGGGCTCCCGCGCTCCTTTTGGTTTCCGGGTCCACCGTTGGGGCCAAAGGGGTCCCTCTGTCTATGCTGTCCAAGTTTGATCCCGGGAAATCCCAAAAGGGCCCGCAGGGGCTTTTTCACCCAATGCTGCATATCGGGAAATTTAAAGGGGCAAAAAAATTTTTCCTTTCCGACGGTTTAAAGGGGGCATTCCCGGGTCAGCCTTCCTTTTGTGAAAAGCCCCGGCCTGGCTACCCCCCTCTGGGGCAGGGAAAGACCCCATTAAAGGCCCCAAAAATTTCTACATTCAAACAACCCCCAATTCAGGAGTTTTTTTCGAGGAACCCGCTAGGGCTTCTTCTGGGGAGACCGCCTTCTAAACCTGGGGCCAAGGGGACTATTCTGTAGGCCCAAATTTTGCCCGTAAATTTCCGCACTTTGCTTCCGAGTTATCTGGAAATAGGGGGTTGACCCGCCACCTTTAAGAAGGGGGGGCTCCACCGCAAACAAAAAATGCCCCCCTGGGCTGGGCCCGGGGGCCGTCCCCTCTTCCTTGAAATGACCTTAAAACCCCCCCTGGGCCCCCTCGATTGACCCTTTTTTCGGAACGCCAGGGGGAAACTCCGGCAAGAACAGAACAAGCAAAATCCCGCCCCCCTTTTCCTCGGGCCCGGCCCTTTAGAAACCAAAGCCCCCACAGTTTTCCTCCCCCGCCGCTGCCCCCCCCCCGGGAGGGCCCTGGAAGTGATAGGAGCCCACCTGCTTCCCGGGGGCCCAACCAGAAACTTTAGGAGAATCTTTGTCGCACTGCGGCAGTTTTAGGGCCATTTCCCAGATCCTTTTCCCCTGCGCCCCCAAGGTCCGGGAGAAATGGGGCACCTTTGGGGACGTGGGGGAGGCGTCCCCCAAAGGTTTAGAAACAAGGCCTCTCCTCGCCTGACCATGGGCCCCTGGGCCCCTCCCGGGGAACTGGGTCAGGTTCCCGTTTCCCCGTTTCTGCCTTCCCCGGGCCCCTGGGTTTAGCCCGGAAAAAATTTTTTGGACGCGCCCCTGGGTTTTCCCCCGCAAAAATCTCCCGTGATCCACCGAAGAAGCCCCTACTCACTCCCCCTGTTCAGTTTGGGGGGAGAATTTTTCAGGGATCCAAATTTTGGTTTTTCCGCACTGAGGGCCTTTTGGTCCTTCTGAAAGGGGTTTTTTTGGGACAAGGAAAAGACTTTTCGTTTTTTCGTCCGAAAAACCCAAACCCTTCTTCCTCGTCCTTTTTCCTGGGTTTTCCCGGTGGGGGGCAGCGCCATGCTCCCTTTCCCCAACTGGCAGACGGGGGAAGCTTGTTTTGGGGGGTTTGGGGTGTCAGTCCCCGCTTTTGGTGGCACCTCGCCCGGGGCTTACCCCCTTCTCCTGTGCCGTCTAAGGGGCCCCGGCGGGCCTTCCACCCCCATATCAAAAACCCCTTTTCAAAAAGCTTCTCCCGAGAACAAGCTGAGACATTTCCCCCCCCATCGGGTCAAAGATGACTGTCCCATTGAAACTGCCCGGGGCGTCCCCCTCCAACCCGGGGGACGGTTTAAACCCCCTGTCGGAAACCTGAGACCTTGGCTAAAGTCCCCAAATAATCAAGGAGAAAAAAAAAAATCAAAAAAGGGGTTTTAATTTACAAGTCCTTTCCCTCCAGCTTGGGCCGGGTTTTTTCTTCGTGGGGTAAAAAAAGGGCGGGACCCCACACCTTTTTATAGACAATCGAGGGGCCCCAAAAAGACCCCGGTAAAGAACTGCATCCTCCCCCCCTGATCACGGAGCTTTTTTTACCGGGTACGAGGTGCCAAGGGTTTTTACTAAACTGGAACCCTTTTCCCAGGGTTTATAAAAACCCATACGGGTACGGGGAAGGGGGATGAATTTGGGAAAACCGCCTTCCCAAAACTCGTTACGGGCACCTTTGAGTACCTGGTCTGGGGCCTTTCTGACTCTGCAATGCCCCGGCCCCCCCTTCCCAAAAATTTGGGCAAAAGATATCTTCCTGGGCCTCCTTTTAATGGGGGCGTGGTTTTCTACCTGAAAAGACATTCTGGTGTTTCCCCCCCCCGACCCTTTATTCCCCCTTCAAGTTCACGTAGGGGCCCTTTGCCTCTATCCAAGCTCGAGAAGTTCTGGGTTTTATACAAGCCTACCATTCCTTGGCTACATCAATTTTTCCACAGGGGGCCCGCAAAGGAACCCCCCCAAAATTTCCCGATTCCTTTAGGGAGCCGTGCCCCGTTGGCCTCCGAGCCATTTCAAAAATTCCCAGAGTTTTGCCCCCCTATTCAGGCAAAATTTAAAAACCACAATTTTTCCTCGCCGGGATCCCCCATATGGCAAAAAATTTTTAAAAAAACGCCAATCCCAAAACTCTGGGGCCCCCAGCGGCCAAAAGGAAACCCACCAAGGGAAAAGTCTGGCCCCTTTTCCCCCCTTTTCGCCTGTTTCTCTTCCCCCCGGTTTCAAAAGAAAAACCCTTTTTTTTCCCCGAGGTCGATGCCTCCTTGGTGGGGCCGGGGGGGTGCTCTCCCAGAAAAAGGGGCCCAAAAAGGGAAAAAACCCTCCCTTTTGCCCGGGTTTTTTTTCTAAAAATTTTTTTCCTCTGCAAAAAGGAAAATTTCTCTATCCTGGGGACCGGGGGGTTTAAATGGGCCCCTCCCAAACTGGGCCTTTGGGGGAGTGGCGTAACCTTGGAGGGGGCTCGTCACCCAGTCACATTTATACCCAACACAAAAACCTGTTATAAACTCCAGACAGCTCAACGCTTAAATCCACGCCAGGGTCGTTGGTCCCTCTTTCTTTTCCCCATTTTTAAATTTTTTCATTCATTTTCGCCCCCCCCGGAACAAATGTCAAACCCATTCTTTTCCCCCCGTGTTTTTGGGGGTTTACTGGGGACGGGCCCACTCCACGGCACATTAAACCCTCCAGAATGGCTTTATCTCCCGCCGCGTCGTTTAACCCCCACAACGTATTCCCCCCCAAGGGCATACTCCAAACCAGCTCTTTGGAGAAGATACTGGGCATGGGCATTGTTTCCCCTATGGCGGGGGGAAAACCCCCAGAGGGGCCTCTCCCTTTTCTCTCGTTTTTTTCTGGTGGCCGGGGTAGCCCAGGATGTTCGTGGGTTTTGTGGGGGTCCTGGGACTTCCCGTGCCCGAAACAATCCCTCCCCGGGGCCCAAACCGGCAAGGGGCTGCCCTTCCACTAAACCATACCCAAAACTGTCCTTGGACCCATTGGCCAAAGGATTTTTTTTCACGGATCTCCCTCCTTCCCTGGGAACACTTGATCTGGGTTGGGTTTCCCGGAAACCCGGGTTTTCCCAAAAATGTTTTTTCCCCTATATTCCTCTGCCCGGGGCTACCCTCAAACCCCCCCGCCTTGCCAGTCTATTTTTTTCTACATTTTTTTCCGGGCGCATGGGCTTCCCCGGCCCCACAGTGTTGGACCGAAAGGGGTGCAATTTTCTTTCCCGATTCTTTGGGGCTTCCCCTGGCAACCCCTACAATTTAAACTGGGCTTTTTTTCGGGCCAAACCCCCCCCAAATCCAAAGGGCAGGTAGAAGAGGGGGTTAACCAACCCTAGGCTGCTAAAATGCGCCCTTTTTTGGTTTTAAAGCGCCGGAAAAAAGGGTTGGTCCCCTTTTGGGTTTCCCCCGGGCCCAGTTTTCCCCAAAAACTCCTTGGCTTTTGGGGTCTGGGCCCGGGGCTTTTTCCTTTCTTTATTGTCTATGGGCACATCCCCGCCCCACCCCTCCCCTTTTCTGTCCCTCTGAGGTCCCCCGCCGGGGGATAGCTGGGCCAGGGCCTGACAGCAAACGGAACAAAAAGCACCATTCTCCCAAATCCAACTTCCCCCAGGGACCAAGGGACAACTGACAAAAAGCGAAAACCCCCCCCGATTTTTCCCCTCCCCTTTACAATGTGTTGGGTTTTCGGGTTTAAATATATCCGTTTCATGGTTCCCAGCTATAAGCTGGGTCCCGGTTCCTGGGTTTCCGTTCGAAGGTGCTTAGGCAAATTATTCCAGTGGCATACAAGCTTGCCTTCCTCCAACTTATGAGGGTCACGAACTCCTTCCATGGTCTCTCTTTCTAAAACCAGTCAATCCTAAATCGTTCTCTGGGGTAGTTGCTCCTCCCATCCTGTGGCCGTGCCACAAATGTCTTTACTGGTAAAGGAGATTTATATATGAAGACGGTCCGGAAGGGAGAGCGTTTTTTTTCTCATTGACTGGAAGGGGTTCGGCCGAAAAGAAAGGTCCTGGGAGCCAGGAGGGACTATATACTGTATCATAACATAATTCAGAAGTTCTTCTAGACAGAAGAGGGCGAAGGCGAAGGGGGGGGGGCCTAATGTCACAGGTGGGCCTGCGACCCCGTCCCGAGTCGCAGGCTCACCCGTGGTCCCCGCACGGGAGCGGCGCAGCCTACAGGGTGTTTTATACATTGAGCTTTAATCCTACAGGGGCCAATTTACATGGGGTCTATAACTACAGGGGGCTATATACAGGGGGGAGCTATATACAGGGACCTTTAAATCGACACAGCTGGTGATTTATACAAGGGGCTGTTACTAAGGGGCCAATATACAAGGGGATTATAAACTTACAAGGTCTATAACCTACAGGAGTGTCAGGGGATTGGACTTCGACCCCCCGTCCCGGGGGTACGCAGGCACATCCACGTGGTCCCACATCGTGCGGCGCAATCGCGCATGTCGGGCGAGTGGGCACGCTCACCACTGCAGGCCCGGATCCACCCCGCCTACTTACCCGGCCGAGCTCCTGCTTGCAGCTCCAGTCTCTCGGCACGTGGTCCCATGCTCCTAGGGCGCGCACGCGTTCCGACTCTGTTGAGAAATTTAAAGGGCCAGTGCACCGGTAATTGGGTATTGCTCGGTCACTGCCCATTACTTTAAGCCTGCCCCCTTCCTGGAGTCTTGTGCCGGATCTTGTTAGTGCCATTTAGCCTATAGAGAAAGCGTTCCTAGCCTTGTTCTGATTTACCGTGTACCGTACCATTTGCTTCCGTTCCTCGACCACGTATCTTGCCGCCTGTCCTGACCTTCTGCCTGTCCCTGACTACGAGCCTGCCTGACGATTTTGTACCACGCTACACCTCTGCTGCCTCCGCAAGCAAGTCACGTTCAGGGGTAGCGACCTGGTCAGACTCCCACCGCAAGCAAGACCATCCTCCGCTTTGTGATGGGCCTCATGATGAAAACCGGGAAACTACTTTGTTTTCGCGCCTCCATGGCGTGATTACGCCATCGCTTGCGGCGGTCCAGAGGATCCACTACCTCCAACCGTGACACAGAGGCTATGTCCAGGGGGCTATAACCTACAAGGGCTATGTACAGGGAGCCTATAACCTACAGGGGGCTATATACATCGGGGCTATAACCTACAGGGGGCTATATACATAGGGCTGTTGGCCTAGGAAATACAGCGACACAGGAGGCGAGGACATCGTCTTCTGCGAAGCTTAAAGACACAGCGGGTCCAGGTCTGTACCCAATGTGCACCCGGATCACAGCGGTCAATGCCTCACTGGGACAGTGTAGGAGGGCTGCCCAGGAGCGGCCCCCCACATGTGTAGTAGTGCACCTGGCAACCCTGCCCTACACTGCACAATGTAAGAGACAACCCTGGGCAGAGGTGGATATTAGGGGATTAGAGTGGAGGAGGAGGGGGGTTATAGGGGGGCCCTGGGGGTTTTTTTTTTTGGATTGGGGAGGGAAACAAGGGAGTTTAGAGTGGGGCGGCTGAGGGGGTTTAAGGTGGGGGAATGGTGGGGGGGTTTTTAGAGGGGGGGTTTTGAGATGGGGTTGGGAGTGTGGGAGGTAGGGGGGGGGGGGGTGAAGAGGCAAGTAAACAGAGCGTTACAATAAGATGGTCACAGTGGGTTTGGATCTATTTTTTTGGTTTTACGGGGAGTTGTTCATTTATACTACATTTGCTATAACTGTGTTAAAAATTTAAAAACCCCGGTTTGTATTAAATTATTGTCATGTTGGGGGGTTTATTTTTTAATTACAGACCCGTTCATCGTAAAAGCCTTTTTCGGATTGTTTTTTGGGGGGGGGCTTTTTTCCCTTATTTGAAGTTGATTTTATCTAATTTTGATTTGCGTGGGTGTTTGTCTCCAGCTGTTTTCTTCACTGACTACCTGATTTGATTTTTGTTTTTGATCATTGGTTTTGAGATTCGTGATTTTGGGGATTTTGGGAATATTTTATGTTTGGTTTTGGCCTATCTACTTTTTAAACCCCTTTTTCCCGGCTTCTCTAAAATTTGCCCCCCTGAGGGAACCTTAGTGTTTTAGGGGGGCAGTTGGGGTTTTTTTTTGAGGGGTTTTTTTGGGTGTTTTTGTTGATAGGGCTAGGTTCGGAAGGGGTCCCCTTTTCGGGGGCGTTGCCCGTTTGGTTTTAGGGGGGGAGTTTTTTTTTCCCAGGGCTCTAGGGGGAATTTTGTATTTTTTTCCCCCTTTTTTTTTTTTTACAAGTTTTCCTCCTTTTTTTTTTCTTTTTTTGCTTTTTCTTTTTTGTGTGGTTTTTCATTTGTATTTTGCGCAGATTTTCCTGGCCTATAGCCATTATTTTTAATTGTTATAATAAAAGTTATATTTTATTTTTGAGGGCTTTTTTCCCTTTTTAGGATGAAAGACAAGCGCATCCCCAAGTCTGAGGGGATCATGGGGGGCGCATTGTGCACAGATCGTTTTCCCGTCCGGTAGGGAAAGTGGCCTGCCAAAGAGGGTTTTGTGTTTGTTATAAGGGTTGGTGTATACAAAATGTAAAGGAACCTGTGACCAGGAAGGGTAGATAGGGGAGACAAAACAGTGAGTCCTAGCACTAATCCAGCTGTTCCTACCTACTTGTCGATCCGAAACTAAGTGGTAAGCGCCAACTGGCCGACGTTCCCTGCTTACCCCAAAGTGTACATGGAGACAAAACGAGACAATCAAACACCGAAGTATGGTTACAGAAAAGCATCAGAAATAAGCGGGCAAATGAAGTACCAAAACTGCAAGAGAAGCGGAGTTTTTCAGAAAAGCAAGCCAAGAGGTCAGAAAATCAGAACTCACTCAATAAAGAGAAACACTAGCTAATTTTCTACCAAAAATTAACAATAGAAGACAATGGGAAAACCGAGCAGAAGTCAGTAGAACGGGTTTTGTGGAGCGTTTGTTTTGCAGCTGTTTTTGGAAGATTTAGGGATTGGAAAAAAAAAGTTGAAGAATGAAGAGATGGCTGCTTAATTAGGTCCTTCCTATTGAGGGTGTCTGTTTGCATGGTCCTATTGCACTTTTTTTAACACAGGAAGGTCTCGCAAATTACTCCTATTTTTAATCTCGTGAATTTTTAATGCGTGGAAGCTCTAGGCTGATGTCCTGTCGTACTGGAAGTAGGGGGGGGGGGGGGGGGGGGGAAAAGGTTAGTAAAAGCAAGTACTCATTTTTGTTAGATTTTTAAAAGGTTACTGGAGTACACAAAGACGACATGTGGACAAGATGAAACCACAGTAGTTCTGCTCCTGAACGTAACAGTTCAATGCCAGCGGGATGGAATTGCGGGACCCGCCACCGCCCCCTGGCGCTCCACTTTGCTAGTCTGCTTGATAAGCATAAGGCCTTAGGTCCACTATACCTTACCTAAACTCTGCTTGCCTATATGGGCCACTATAGCCTGCCTAAGCAACTGCCTGCACTATATGGGGCCACCTATAGCCTACTTAAAACCTGCCTACCATATATGGGCCCCCTATAGCCTACCTAAAACCTAACTGCTATTAGATGGAGGCTATTTTAGCCATCCTAATCCTCTTGCCCTGCCTACCATTTATTGGACCCCTATGCTTACCTAACCCTATTTTTTTCTTTTTTGGGGGTTTTTTTTTTGGGACACCACCCGCCTATTTTGGGCCCCCTTATAGCCCTATTAATCCTACCTACCTAAATATGTGGGTGCCACCTTTAGCCTATCAACATCATTACTGGGAAATCACGTACAGCCTACTTGGTGGCCCACCTACAGCCTACCTACCTACCTAACTGGGACCTAACTACTGCCTATCTAGGGCAAATCTACCTACATACCTGTAGCCTACCTACCTGGGAACTATCTACAGCTTGTGGACCCCTTACGACTGCCTACCTACCTAGGACCAATCTACTACCCTACATGTGGCCAACCTATACCTGAGTCACTATGTTCCTTGCATACCTACCCGAGCACTACTACTGCCTACTACCTGGAGACTTCCTACCTATCTAATGGGGTGTTTTTGTACTTACTTGTTAACATGATTCTGAGGGTACAGGCCATAGCTGTAACACGTTCATCCAGGGAGTGATCCTCTGGTTCCCCCTCCTCTAGGAGAGCCTGGGCCTCTAAGCTATAGGCCCTTATCTGCTATCTACCCGTTCGAAGTTTGCAATGAGGTGGGGGACAGTGAGAGAGGGGCTGGAAGGGGGGTAATATTTGTGTCCCAAATTTTCAGGATCGACTGCGTTGGCCGGCGAGAAGTCATCATGGTTGGTCTGGGCAGATGCAGAACAAAATTGAAAGTCAACAACTCGTCAGAGAAAATGTCACCTTGAGGCATTATAAGTATGTAAATGCACTGTAATCTGTGTATCATGTCTGCAGAGTCTGTGTACACTGATTATTACCACTATTATGGTCACAAAGTGATATACTTTAGTCTGTAGGGCCCATTGTTACAACTGGTATATACCACGATTATGATGGTTAATATTGTTTTTTGTATACCTTTATCTTTATTCAGTAATAGTATAGATGTAATTTTCAGCCACCATGTCTGTGGCAATTGTGGTCGTGTTATGGCAGTATATTCTGGGTCCATATGCTAGTAGCATTATTGGTAATGTTACACTTAGTATAGTGAAAATTGATTTAATTGTATGATGTGATATGTATGGTGAGGTAATCACTGCTTGCATTATCCAGTAACTGCATGATTTATTAAGAGGTACTGGAAAATATTCATGGTTGAGGAGGCGGAAAGGTGGGGGGAGGAGGGAATACAAAAGTTTGCTATGTGGCCCAGACTTCCCTAGTTATGCTCCTGTTTACAGGGGCACAGAGATAACCCAGCTGAACTCTTTAAGAATTCTTTTGTGCTATCTGGGCCTGGAGCTTTATCCACATTCAATTTATTTAACGTTTCTTTTCAAAAAAACTCAGTGTCGGGCTGGGCAGTGGCTAGGCTTGCAGGGACAAAGTTGCAGCAGCTGTGATCAGCGGACCCCACCCTTTTAGACCAGTCTGCTGGGAGCTGTGTGAATGACAGAGGTCCAGCCACTCCTGAAGGGGGCGTGTCGCACCAGCCAATGGGAAGACCCGGAGGCCGCTCCAATCAACTACAGGGGTGGTATCTGGGGATCACATTTAAACTCCCTGCTGAGTGCTGCGCCTGTGATATTTTCCTGGCTGCCTATTACCTGTGCTATTTTGTTGTCTGCTTACCTGTGTACCTGACCTCGGCTTGTTCTCCTGACCTCGGCTTGTCTTCTGATTTTGTGCCTCGCTCCCATTTTGGCTTTTGACCCGGCTTGTTTACGTTTTATCCTCTGGTTCTGATTTGGTGGCTTTGGCGTTCCCGTTTTGGTACTGACCCGGACTGTCTGACTATTCCTCCTCCTGATGGCCCCAGCACTTTAGCAGCGCAGGGACTGTCGCCCACTTGCCGTCTGCCACCTAGGGTAGCACGTCAAGTAGCCAGGGACAGTGGGCTGGGTTCCAGCCAGGGCTCACTTTACCTCCTTTGACGTGACACTCAGCCAAACTACTATATTAATTGGTGGGCTAACAGTACTGGCACCACCAATCTCCGCACTGGACCCGCCAACATCAGCTCTAGCACTGCACCCATTAATACTGACACCACTTACAGTTGAAACCAGAAGTTTATAAAAAGACACATATGTATGTTTTTTCTCACTATCTGAAATGAAATCAGAATAAATCTTACCTGTTTTAGGTCAATTAGGAATACTAAAATTATTTTTATTTGCCAAATTGCCAGAATAATTGATACTTTCTGCAAAGTCAAAAAGTTTACTTACATTTCCATTAGTATTTGGTAGCATTGCCTTTTAAACTGTATGACTTGTGTCAAACGTTCTGGATATCCTTCCACAAGCTTCTCACAAGAGTTGGTAGGAATTTCTCCTGACAGAACTGGTGTAACTGAGCATGTTTGTAGGTCCCTTTGTTTGCACCTGACTGTCAGACTTTTTGCCATAAATTTTCAACAGGATTTGAGGATCAGGGGCTTTTGTGATGGCTGCTCCAAAACATTAAATTGGTTATCCTTAAGGCCCTTTGTAAAACATTTTTGGGAGTTGCTTTGGGGCATTGGTCCTTTGAACCCC
>JAODAL010029428.1:0-51595 GCA_025379985.1 Phyllomedusa bahiana | reverse complement strand
CTTATGCCTCTCCTATACAACCTAGCTTTGGAGTCAGTCTTGATTTATTAATTATATCTAGCTAAATAAAGAGGTTATTGTCTGCGCATGACATAATTCTATTTATGGAACAACCAGCCATACAATTGAATCAGGTCTTATGCGTTTTAGAAGAAATTGGATCTTATTTGGGGTTCAGAATTAAAGGGGTTTTCTCGCTACAAAGATCATATCTCTAATGTTGGGTACAGTAAAAATAAGCACTTTTGCATCACCTAAAGCATTTAGTATAGCAGATATAAACTAATCTGTGTGTTCTACAGCTAAAACTGCAGCCTGGATCGGACCACGCCCCCTTTTCTGTGATTGGCTGACATATTTCATTCAGTCAAGCTGGTTTCGTTCATCTACACACAGCTGTTTAATCCTCACACACCGACATGGTGCCTTTCCCCAATGAGGTACAAAACCCTTCCTGAGCCACATGTCACCCCCTCCTAACCAGTCAGTAGTGCTCTGCACTGATGAGGGGCAACAGCTTTAAACAGCTGTATGTAGATGAGCGAAACTGGCTTGCCTGAAACCCTTTTCACTTTCCAAGACTCAGTGAGTCACAGGTGAACTGAGGATTGCTACATCCAATAAAAAACAGTTCAGCTCTCTTCCTATAAGCCTTTGTTGTTTGCAAATGGTGCAAAAGGAGATTTCAAATCCTCACACATTGACATGGTGCCTCTCCCCAATGAGACACATAACATATAACAAACAAAGGGAGAGGACCCTGCAAAGATCCACAAGGGAGGAGGAAAGAGATAGAAGGTGAGGGTAAGATATGTTTGTGGGTGGTGTAGTGACAGAATGGTTATTGTAGGCTATAGATTATCCTGTAGAGATGGGTTTTCAGGTTGCTTTTGAAGCTTTTGAAGGTGGACAGTCTGATGTGTTGGGGTAGTGAGTTCCAGAGTATGTGAAAAGTCTTGGAGATGGTTGTGTGAGGAGCTGACAAGAGGAGTGCATGGAAGAAAGTCCTGTGAGGAGCGGAGATTATGTGAGGGGAGGAATCTGGAGATTAAGGCAGAGATGTATGGAGGGGGATAGGTTATGGAGAGCCTTGTCGGTCATGTTTAATAACTTTAGTATAGGTAAATGGTTCTGCACACCAAAAGAGGTAATGGGAATATGGGTGCTTTATAATAAGTGGAATAGACAAAAAGTCTTCAACCAATAAACATATATATCCACCGCTCACCAAAAGATTGCTTTTAAAGGTGTATTTATTAACAACAGATAGCCGAAATAGGACAGCAGACAAGTCCGAGTATTGCACTTAGTTACCACAAAATATACAAAGTATCAAGTAAACAAGTATATACAAATATGTATAGTGAGTACAATGCGGATTAACAGTTGTAATATATCAATAGATGTCTAAACACAATACGACGTTTCGGCTACATGGGCCTTTTTCAAGTGACATCTGTAAGGTAAATGTAAAATAATGTGTCAAAATTATAGCAACACTCTAAGAGAAAAATAGAAAAATAGACAATGGGAAATATAGAGAAGAAAAAGAGCCAAACAAAGATAAAGAATAAGTAGAGGGGGTAAGAAAGTAAACAATAAAATATAGATGTATATGAGGGCAAATTTTTGGGCAGAAAAGCTATAGGAATAAAGTGTATAATGAAACAGCAGTATAAAGAAAACTACATAAATAAGGTATTGGAATAGAGAACATACTGCCAATGAGAGGGAAGTAATTCCTATCCGCATAAGTGAAGGTCTGTTGCCATGATAGAGCTATAGTGAAATAAATAAGAAGATAAGTAGAGGCATGGAGATAAAGCTCCCCATAAAAAGGAATAGGAAGACTAGGAGATTACCTTAAGGAGTACAGAGCATGGACAAACACGTCCGGAGATCAGGAGGAACAGCTGCCGACTGTCTGGAGCGCGGGGAGCCTAATAAAGGCGCCCGCGCATGCGCAGGAGCCGTCCGGCTGACGAAAAAGGCAGAGAGTAATGTAGGTGAAATGATAGAGAGTGCGCCTGCGCGAGGCTCGGCGCGAAGAGAAACTGTGCACGCATGAGACGCAGTGCCCAGTAAAGCTAATAAAAGGGGATAGAAGAAGATCTGCACCCGTACGGCGACAGACTGCGCTCGTGTAAGGCGCAGTAAATGTAAAAACTAGTAGAAAGAATAGGGACAGCGTAAAATCACACTAGAAAGGCGGTATGACAAAGAGAGATGAAAGAAATAAGTGAGTAGAAAGAAGTAATAAGTAAGTAATAATAATAGAGGAGTGCAAACAGGATAAAGGAGTAAGGGACAAGGAATAGGGAATAACCGAGGAGATGAGAGAATGAATAGAACGGAGGGCTGGAATCACAGTGCAAGTGGTGTAATTACCCAGTCGGTGCGGAGCATCATTTTATCTATGAGGTAAACAGAAAGTCAAAATGAATATATTCATACAGTATTGGCATAGGAAAGAGAGCAAACAGGAAAGGAGATAAAATTAAAACTAAAACTTCTTACAATTCAAATAAAGGACAGAGATATTTCAATATTCCCTATTTAATCCATTCGGTTTCAAGTTATTCAATGTGTGGATCCAAAAACGTTCCCTAAACAAAAGGGTGGTTATACGGTTGCCACCACGGCGAGGTATTGGGACTTATTCTATGATCTGAAAGCGTAGTTGAGATGGAAGATGGTCATGACTACAAAAGTGTGTCGGTATAGGAAATAGTGTTTCTTTACATCGTATGGTGGATTTATGTTTTGAAATCCTGTTTTTAACAGGTTGAGACGTTTGGCCCACATATGCCAAACCGCAGGGACATTTGATGAGATATACCACAAAGGTAGAAAGACATTTAAAGAAACCTTTGATAGGGAAGCGTTTTCCTGTCTGTGGATGAGTAAAGGTATCCCCTTTTGTCACTGATGAGCATTGCGCGCATCCCAGACATGGGAAAGTGCCCTTTCTGGATGTAGAAAGTTTCATCTGTCTAGTCTGAGGTCTAATTATCCAATATCTGCTTTCACAAGTTCTTACCGTAAATGCCTTTCACTTTTAAAGGATTGCAATGGTGGTGTATGAAAATCCGCAATCTGTGGGTAGGAGCATCCCAGGACTGGGCAATGCTTTTTAATGATGTTGTGGATTTTAAATGTAAAAGGATGGTATTTCAATAGTGTTGAGCGATTTTTATCGACAAAGTTGAAATCGGCAAGGTTTTTATGGTGATCGAAATTTTCAGATCATGCGATAATTAAGGTTAAAATCTGTGTATCATCTATTAAGATCACGCCATTTTCGGCGCTTCCTGTAATTTTGGCGGCCAGCAAATCAGATTACAGAATAGAGCAGGGTGAGATGTGTGTGCGACGTCATGACTGGGATGTGTATGGTTGCGATTGGCTGGAAAAATCACATGACCTCCTATTACATAGAACAGCGTTTCCTGTTCAGCCTTAGTGTCGCTCAGCGTCTCATAGGAATAGGACGTGCGCTCTGCCTGTGGCCAAACAGCTCAGCGAAATTAGTCTATTTCTGCACACTTAAACCTCAACTATTAGCTGTCTTCCTTCCAATTTTTTTCGATTAGCTATTTCAATATTTTATGTAGTTCGATAGCGAATTTTAATGCAGCATCTACCGCTGTAAAGTCACGGAGGAAGCGCAGGGGGGGGGCGGGGCCCACGGGTGAACACAGACAAGCTCTATCTATAAAGAACACTGGATAAAGTTCACCAAGACTTAGTGTAGACATTGCACTGCAATATCTTTATTATTAACAGTTTGCTATTGAAATATTTCCTGGATATTGGGCAGCCTGAACTTATATTGGATACACATCATTTCTAGTAACTGCAGGTCTCTTTGTTAGGTGCAAAACTCCAATATTATTATCAGTATACATTTCAGATAGGTGTTCATTTTCAATTTTACCCATTCCACCTGTGTTGATATATCCACCTTGCAGTTAAATTACAATCCAGCAATCTTGTAGTCAGCACAGGTTGTTGGTTGCCAAAAATACCGTGTATCATACGAAAACATAACAGATACGTGTTTTTTGACTGTTGCGCACCCAGCTTTGTGCATTGACGCAGCTTCCCACGTAAATCTTAAAACAGCAATTCTATAGTCACCACAGGTGAATTGAAAGGTGCAAAAAATACTGTGTATTATATGAAAACATAACAGATACGTGTTTTTTGACTTTTGCGCACCCAGCTTTGTTCATTGACGCAGCATCCACGTAAATCTTAAAACAGCAATTCTATAGTCACCACAGGTGAATTGAAAGGTGCAAAAATACCGTGTATTATACGAAAACATAACAGATTACAAGAGATGACTTCTCGCTTCCATGAACGTGGCTATCCGAGACGTACTGGAACGATGCATCAATACGGAGACTTAGGACAGCTCTAATGTTACCATACACAAGGATAATATTACGACACCACGTATACCCTTGATATTGAAATACCATCCTTTTACATTTAAAATCCACAACATCATTAAAAAGCATTGCCCAGTCCTGGGGTGCTCCTACCCACAGATTGCGGATTTTCATACTCCACCATTGCAATGCTTCAAAAGGGAAAGGAATTTACGGGATTATCTTGTGAAAGCGGATATTGGATCCCTTAGACCTCAAACTAGACAGATGACACTTTCCACATCAAGAAAGGGCACTTTCCCATGTCTGGGATGCGCGCAATGCTCATCAGTGACAAAAGGGGATACCTTTACTCATCCACAGACAGGAAAACGCTTCCCTATCAAAGGTTTCTTTACACGTCTTTCTACCTTTGTGGTATATCTCATCAAATGTCCCTGCGGTTTGGCATATGTGGGCCAAACGTCTCAACCTGTTAAAAACAGGATTTCAAAACATAAATCCACCATACGATGTAGAGAAACACTACTTCCTATACAGGCACACTTTTGTAGTCATGACCATCATCCATCTCAACTACACTTTAAGATCATAGAACAAGTCCCAATACCTCGCCGTGGTGGCAACCGTATAAGCACCCTTTTGTTTAGGGAACGTTTTTGGATCCACACATTGAATACCTTGGAACCGAATGGGTTAAATAGGAAATATTGAAATATCTCTGTCCTTTATTTGAATTGTAAGAAGTTTTAGTTTTAATTTTATCTCCTTTCCTGTTTGCTCTCCTTCCTATGCCAATACTGTATGAATATATTCATTTTGACTTTCTGTTTACCTCATAGATAAAATGATGCTCCAAACCGACTGGGTAATTACACCACTTGCACTGTGATTCCAGCCATCAGTTCTATTCATTCTCTCATCTCCTCGGTTATTCCCTTTTCCTTGTCCCTTTCTCCTTTTTTCTGTTTCCACTCCTCTATTATTATTACTTACTTATTACTTCTTTCTATTCACTTATCTCTTTCATCTCTCTTTGTCATACCGCCTTTCTAGTGTGATTTTACGCTGTCCCTATTCTTTCCACTAGTTTTTCCATTTACTGCGCCTTACATGAGCGCAGTCTTTCGCCGTACGGGCGCAGATCTTCTTCTCTCCACTTCTATTACCTTTACTGGGCACTGCGTCTCACGCATGCGCAGCTTCTCTTCGCGCTGAGCCTCGCGCAGGCGCAACTCTATCTTTTCACCTACATTACTCTCTGCCTTTCTCATCTGTGCATGCGACGGCGCCTTTATTAGGGGCCCTGCGCTCCGGACAGTCGCCGGCTGTTCCTCCTGATCTCCGGACGTGTTTGTCCATGCTCTGTACTCCTTAAGGCAGTGTTTCTCAACTCCAGTCCTCAGGACCCACCAGCAGGTCATGTTTTCAGGATCTCCCACAGAATGCACTGACAATAGTTAGATCACCTGTGCTGTACTGAGGAATTCCAGAAAACATGGCCTGTTGGTGGGTCTTGAGGACTGGAGTTGAGAAACACTGCCTTAAGGTAATCTCCTAGTCTTCCTATTCCTTTTTATGGGGAGCTTTATCTCCATGCCTCCACTTATCTTCTTATTTATTTCACTATAGCTCTATCATGGCAACAGACCTTCACTTATGCGGATAGGAATTACTTCCCTCTCATTGGCGGTATGTTCTCTATTCCAATACCTTATTTATGTAGTTTTCTTTATACTGCTGTTTCATTATACACTTTCTTCCTATAGCTTTTCTGCCCAAATATTTGGCCGCACTCATTAAATTATATTTCGCCGTATTGTAGGTAATCTTCTTTGCTATATATATACTCAGCTTTCGACTTATTATTCTACTCATTTTTCCATCAGTCCTCATATACACCTATTTTTTATTGTTTACTTTCTTACCCCCTCTACTTATTCTTTATCTTTGTTTGGCTCTTTTTCTTCTCTATATTTCCCATTGTCTATTTTTCAATTTTTCTCTTAGAGTGTTGCTATAATTTTGACATATTATTTTATATTTACCTTACAGATGTCACTTGATAAAGGCCCATGTAGCCGAAACGTCGTATTATATTTAGACATCTATTGATATATTACAACTGTTAATCCGCATTGTACTCTCAATACATATTTGTATATACATGCTTACTTGATACTTTGCATCTACTGTACTAACTAAGTGCAATACTCGGACTTGTCTGCTGTCCTATTTCGGCTATCTGTTGTTAATAAATACACCTTTAAAAGCAATCTTTTGGTGTGCGGTGGATTTAATTGTTTAATGTGTAGTAAATTTAACCTTTTTATCCTAGGCAATGTGTAGGCAGTGAAGGGATTGGCAGAGGGTAAAAACAGAGGTCAACCTATGAGAGAGGTGAATCAGATGGGCAGCAGAGTTGAGGATGGTTTAAAGGGGAGCAAGAGTGCTAGATGGGAGACCACAAAAAAGGATGTTGCAATAGTCTAGGCGAGAGCTGACTAGGGCATGGACTAACTAACAAAATAAAACAAAAATATATGTGTCTGGGATAACGTGAAAAAACATATGTACAAAACCAATAATCTACAAAAAAGGGACTACCCACTCAGATACAACAACAACCAACAAAGGAGAGACCCATATAAAAAAATATCAAAAACTTTATTAAAAAATATAATAATGTGACAATACCACAAAACTATAAACAAAAAATATAAACAAAAATTATAATTATGCCCCCCACCCAGATAAAACAATGAATGTACAAGCACGGAGGTCTAGGGTCACGTCCCAATTTTTTTATATATGGCTATGGCATTATAACAAACAACCAAGCTCCTGGTAGATACATGTAACAAATATAATTCCCATGTCAATGTAATGTCATATTACCATACCCTGGAGGAGGTGTCCGCCAAAAAGAGTGCTGCTGCCAAAAGCTTGTGATAACTAGACCTCCGTGCTGCCCCGACGCGCGTTTCACTAACGCTTTTTCAAGGGGATGGCACAAAGTCAGATAAGCAGGATATAAATAACGGAAAAAATGGAAGTAAACAGGTGGCACCGCACTTGATTGACCCCCACTATGTTGCACAAAATAAAGACACAATGTATAAGTCATTAATTTTCATATAAAAGTCATATATCTACTAGATTCAAATACTAAAAACAGGCTGTACTACCTTAATACAGGCACTGATAGTGAAAACATCCGGAACCAGAAGTTCATCATGCCACAAAGGGCATGAATAACCACATTGCGTTCCACATCGGAACGACCGGAACCGGAAGTGCCCGCTCTCTTGAATGAAGAATATACCTGTTTATTAGCCGGCAGACGCACACATCAAACATAGAAAGATCACAAACAACATAAATAGCGTGAATGGTGATGCGTGCAAGCAACAGTGAAGACAAACACAGACCAACAAATACAGAACATATATCTTATTATTATATACAAAGCAACATATAAAAAATAAGTGCATAAAAATATATATCAAAATTAAAATCAATGTGATTAATGTGACTATAATATAAAATACAAAAATATATGTATCCATAATATAAATGTCAATAAGTGTATATAAGTATATACATTGTATAGTAATAGAGATGTCCAAAATGGAGCCGGATCCGGCGCTCCGAGATGAAAGAAACAGCGATCTCTCACTAGCTTTAGTAGAAACAAACTCACTTTTATTTTCTAAAAGTGTAACAGACAATTAAAACCAATAGATATAAAAGCTCAACGCGTTTCTTGCGGTATACCCGCACTTCCTCAGGAGCATAACCACACTGCATTTAGAAACAGTTTATATAAGACTTAGGAACAATCAATGGGCGGTTCTCTAGTCTGGCACAACAACAACAATTGGGGCATCAAGTTCGTGGCGAATATTAGTAAGCAAGAGTTTGAATTTCTTGACCTGCTCATTACTATTCATCATAATAAATGAAGTCTAATATAAATTGTTTCTAAATACAGTGTGGTTATGCTCCTGAGGAAGTGCGGGTATACCGCAAGAAACGCGTTGAGCTTTTATATCTATTGGTTTTAATTGTGTGTCAGCAAGAGTCTGTTACACTTTTAGACAATAAAAGTGAGTTTGTTTCTACTAAAGCTAGTGAGAGATCGCTGTTTCTTTCATCTCGGAGCGCCGGATCCAGCTCCATTTTGGACATCTCTATTGTTTCTGCCAAGGTCCAGTCGGGACTTGTGTATACATTTGGATCCAGGCTGCTATCTTCAAGGCGACGGTGCCAATAGCCCTAGAAGCTTTCTTGAGTGTTGTGCCTCTTTGGATTGCACAACCTCATCAGGTGAGAGCCTTTTATTTTTGACTTAACGGTATTACACTATTGTGCGCCTCCCCCCCCCTCTTTTTCTCTTTTATCTACTGCATTGTATAGTATAAATATATTATTTATTCCCACAACATAGTGTTAATACTAAAGTGCCAAACCCAATATACATATATATATATATATATATAGATCCACAATATGAATAATAGTGTCAATAATAAATGTATACTAACACATACAGATACATCATTAAAATATAAGTGTGCTAACAGCACAACAATAATGTGCATGTGTGTTTAAATATCAATAATATAAAAGTGGTGTGAATGATCAGTGTATCCTAATATATAAATTATGTGTGAATATATCATTTATAAATCAATGTGCCCACAACAAAGTGTAAGGTGCTGTAAAAAGTAAGTGCAAAAAAAAAAAAAAATACTATCAAACCAATGCAAAAAAGTGTACACAATAAACTACCCAGTGCTTATTAGCTTATCCTAACCACAACAAAAATAAGTGAAAAAAAAAAAGAAAAAAAAAGAAGATAAAAACTACCTCTATAAAAAATGGCATATAATAATCATCCAAACACAAATAACAGCTAAATATTCATAATTTTGTCCATGAATTCCTAAAATTATGTCCATAATACAATATTTTCTTCTATTCCATACAGATCCTGTGCCGTATCCAACCTGCAAAAATAAAATACATTAAATAAAATGAATAATAAAAAAAAATGTGGAAAAGGAAAAAACTGACCTGACATTGAGCCAATACACATATATAAAAATGATAAAAATTAAAATACAAGAAATAAAATAAATAAACTAACGAGAGGATGTAAAAAAGAAGAAATACCAAATTATTCCACGCAAACATATTCATCAAAGTGATTTATTGTTTAATTAAGAAAAGGAACAAAACTCAATTGATCATTTAGACCATGCGGGGATATAGTGTTTAAGGTATATATCCACCTTGTTTCTTTTTGGGCCAATATGTTTTTCCAATCGCCTCCACGGGGGGGAAATTAAAGATCTATCAATTCCCAAAATTTTAAAGAGAGAAGCATCACAATTGTGAGCCAATTTGAAGTGTTTAGGGATAGGTTTCAAGTATGCTATATCATCTTCATTTTTAGCTGCCATAATTCCCAAAACATGTTCACGAACTCTACGTTTAAATTCTCTTGTGGTGAGACCGATGTAAATCTTTTTGCATGGACATGTGGCAAAGTATATTACACCAATAGTTTGTCAGGAATTATTGTTAGTGATCATGTAATCCTTAGTTTTTGCTGAATTCCATAATGTATCAATTGCCTTTATGTTTGGACTTGCCAAACATTTGCCAAATGGTTTACATCCCCATTTGGGACCTTTTGTATTGAAAAATTTTGGCTGATTACCCTTATGGAAACTGTGAACTAACATGTCTTTTAAATTTACCGATCTCCTGTATGTGATAGATGGTTCCCCAGGTAAATATTTCTGTAGTGTCTCATCACTACGTAAAATATCCCAGTACTTTTTTAAAGAGTCCTTAACATTTTTCCAACCATGATTGTAGGTGGTAATAAATCTTACCTGTTTATCTTCCTTCAAAGATCTCTGATTCTTAAAAAGATCTTTCCTATCACAAGATTTCGCTCGATGGTAAGCTTGTTGTATGTCCTGTCAATGATAACCTCTTTCTTCAAATCTTTGATTTAATTCTTTAGCTCTGTTTTCAAAAAAATTGTCCTACGAACTTTTAAAAACTGTCCCACTGGGATATTACGAATCAGACTTCTGGGGTGTGCAGAATAGGCATGCAGAAGGGAATTAGTAGATGTTTGTTTCCTAAAAAGATCCGACAGAACATAACCATCATTGTCTACGTGAAATTGGATGTCCAAAAAATCAATATCTTGCCGACCATATTTATACGAAAGCTTGATGTTCAACGAATTCTTATTTAATGCTGTCATAAAGGAACTGAGATCTTCTATAGTTCCTTGCCAGATAAACAGAACATCATCGATGTAATGTATATGGTCAATCAAAGAGATGGGATCTGTACAAAATATTTTCCTTACCCACAATCCTAAAAAGAGATTAGCATAAGATGGCGCACATGCTGCACCCATTGCGATTCCCTGTGTTTGTAAATATATGCAATCCTTGAATAGAAAAAAGTTATGGGTTAGGACAAATTCCAAGAGCTCAACCACAAGATCACATAAATCTCTATTTAAATCAGACATCTCCAGAAAACATTTGATGGCATAAATCCCATCACTATGTCTGATTGACGTATACAACGATTCAATGTCACAAGTAACAAGAAACATATCTTGTTCAAGCTGTAAATGTTCTACTTTACGTAACACATCATTTGTGTCCTTGATGTAGGACAGTAATGTCTCCACTATTGGATGTAAAAAATATTCAATGAATTTACAGATGGGCTCACAGATGCTGTTACGGCTTGAGACAATAGGACGTCATGGTGGTGTAACTATGTTCTTATGTATTTCGGGAGTAAATACAATGTTGCCGTTTGTGCGTTAGGAATAATAAGATATCTCATTTGTTGTTCGTTAATAATACCCAAATCAACTGCTTTAAGTAATATGGTTTTTAATTTCTCCTCAAATTTACTACCTGGGTGAAATGTCAGCATTTTATAGCATTGATTATCCCTGAGTTGTCTGTACGCTTCTCGCTCGTACATGTTTACTGGCCACAATACCACATTTCCTCCCTTATCTGATGGTTTAATAACCACATCTTTCATACCTTTTAGTTCTTTCAATGCCTGACGTTGATTTTTGGTTAGATTATCTCTCCCTTTGACTGAATCATATTTTGTCAATTCTGATGATACTAACTTCACAAAATGTTCAATGTGTGGATACATTGACACTGGAGGAAATTTTTTAGAAGAATGCACAATAGAGGAAGGAAACTTACCCTTGGTTGAAGATTCATTTTCGTCTAATAATGACTGCAAAGTATCAACCGCCTCCTTTTCGGCAGTGGTTGAAAAAAGGCCGTCATTCTCACGTTTGTCATATAGTTTCTTGAAAATCAGTTTGCGCGCAAATAATTGTAAATCTTTTATCGCTGTAAAAGAATCAAACAAAAGATAAACCAAGTTTTAACACTTCATTTTGGGCGGGAGTCAGCAAATGTTCAGAGAGATTTATTACCTTCAAAGATGTACTATGTGTCACATCAACTTCATCAGGTGGTTTCCTCTTATTTTGACCAGTTTTTTTTATAATGAATCGCTTTCCTTTTAACATTTCTTTGATTGTCTCTATTTGCATACTATTGTGATGAAGTTGACTCTCCACCTGTTGATACTTGTGACGACAACGAAGAAGTACGATGTCTAACTTTATAAGATGTTTGTTGCCATTTATAAATATGACCGACCTGTAGGTCTGATAGATCTCTCTGAAATTTCTTAGATTTAATCATTTTGATTTCTTTTTCCCATTGTGTCGATGATTCATCTAAATCCTTATGAAATTGATCCATGTCAGATTTTGAAATACATTGATCACAAGAAAAATGTACCTAGCAGATCCCTACCAATAGTACCAAAACCTCTTGACCAGCGTATATCAAAGACAATTTAAAGAGGAAAAATCGGTCCTAAAAAATAACTTTTATTAAATATATTAAAATATATATCATAGTCTATCTAAAAAAACTCACAAAAAACTGTGGGAGGCAAACAACAACCACATGGGTGGGACCAGAGTGATATACAAAACCTGGCCCTATAAACCTAGTGTACCCTTACCTGAGAGAGATACAGGATAATCGCCCCGATAAGGGCGTTCCTGTCCGCAGCCTTGCCCTAATTCAAAAACACCCTGTTATTCCTCATGGTCCCGTCCCAACATGTTTCAATCATCCATGACATCATCAGGGGACAGTATGGAAAGATGTAAGTGGACCAAGTGTCTGGGTATAGTGACAAATAAATGGCTGCAATAATGCAAGGCACGAGAATTAAAGGGTAGATAGATACCTGATGGTAGTTACTCATGCAGAAACCACATGACATGCCGTGGTCTCACACACAGCTGACGCTGTCATGCCCTTACAGGGCAGGAGATGACTTACAGTTTGGAAACTAAATACCTGGTGGTTTTACTGGTTTACATTACAAACCTACAAGGCGGTATTATTCTGATGAAACGTAAGGTAGTGTCCTTTTTTGTTATGTAAACACGGCATGTCATGTGGTTTCTGCATGAGTAACTACCATCAGGTATCTATCTACCCTTTAATTCTCGTGCCTCGCATTATTGCAGCCATTTATTTGTCATTATACCCAGACACTTGGTCCACTTACATCTTTCCATACTGTCCCCTGATGATGTCATGGATGATTGAAACATGTTGGGACGGGACCATGAGGAATAACAGGGTGTTTTTGAATTAGGGCAAGGCTGCGGACAGGAACGCCCTTATCGGGCGATTATCCTGTATCCCTCTCAGTTAGGTAAGGGTACACTATGTTTATAGGGCAAGGTTTTGTATATCACTCTGGTCCCACCCATGTGGTTGTTGTTTGCCTCCCACAGTTTTTGTGAGTTTTTTTAGATAGACTACGATATATATTTTAATATATTTAATAAAAGTTATTTTTAGGACCAATTTTTCCTCTTTAAATTGTCTTTGATTTTGAAATACATTGCATCAATTTCCCTCCAGCTTCCGTTAATTGTTTACCATACTCGTCCAATGAAAAACTGTTCGAATATATTATCAATTGCATAAGTGAAATGGAACATGTGCTACAAATTTCTGGCCATTTTGTTGTAAAATCACTATCATCATTACCATATGATGGTGGGATCTGAACACCAAGACCTCGAGGAATCAATTTCTTAGCCACATACTTCTCAAGAGAAGTCTTGTTCCACCATGTTTTCATCAACTTGTGTGTCAAGTTTTTAATAGATGCTTTCAATTCTTTGATATTCTTCTGATCTACATCCTCACCAGGTGAGGGAACTTTGTTAAAGATAGAGTCAATTTGAGACAGCCATAATGCTTCTCTACCCTGGAAATCCATTTGAATGGACTAAACTCTGTAAAAAATACAGGTACAATAACTAACCTACAAAACTATATGTGTCCGGGATAACGTGAAAAAACATATGTGCAAAACCAATAATCTACAAAAAAGGGACTACCCACTCAGATATAACAACAACCAACAGAGGAGAGAGCCATATAAAAAAATATCCAAAGCTTTATTAAACATATACAATAATGTGACAATACCACAAAATTATAAACAAGAAATATAAACAAAAATGATAATGATGCCCCCCACCCAGCTAAAACAATGAATGTACAAGCATGGAGGTCTAGGGTCACGTCCCCAAAAATTTATATATATATATATATATATATATATATATAATATATATATTATATATATATATTTATATATATATATATATATATATATATATATATATATATATATATATATATATATATATATATATATATATATTATATATATATATATAATATATATGCTATGGCATTATAACGATCAACCAACCTCCTGGTAGATACATGTAACAAATATAATGCCCATGTCAATGTAATGTCGTATTACCATACCCTGGACAAGGTGTCCGACAAAAAGAGTGCTGCTGCCAAATGCTCGTGATAACTAGTCCTCTCTGAACATTTGCTGACTCCCGCCCAAAATGGAGTGTTGAAACTTGGTTTATCTTTTGTTCCATCGTCATTGTTTGATTCTTTTACAGCGATAAAAGATTTACAATTATTTGCGCGCAAACTGATTTTCAAGAAACTATACGACAAACGTGAAAATGATGGCATTTTTTCAACTACTGCAGAAAAGGAGGCGGTTGATACTTTACAGTCATTATTAGACGAAAATGAATCTTCAACCAAGGGTACGTTTCCTTCCTCTATTGTGCATTCTTCTAAAAAATTTCCTCCAGTGTCAATGTATCCCCACATTGAACTTTTTGTGAAGTTAGTATCATCAGAATTGACAAAATATGATTCAGTCAAAGGGAGAGATAATCTAACCATAAATCAACATCAAGCATTGAAAGAACTAAAAGGTATGAAAGATGTGGTGATTAAACCATTAGATAAGGGAGGAAATGTGGTATTGTGGCCAGTAAACATGTACGAACGAGAAGCGTACAGACAACTCAGGGATAATCAATGCTATAAAAAGCTGACATTTCTTCCAGGTAATAAATTTGAGGAGGAATTAAAAACCATATAACATAAAGCAGTTGATTTGGGTATTATTAACGAACAACAAATGAGATATCTTATTATTCCTAACCCACAAACGGCAACATTGTATTTACTCCCGAAAGTACATAAGAACATAGTTACACCACCAGGACGTCCTATTGTCTCAAGCAGTAACAGCATCTGTGAGCCCATCTGTAAATTCATTGAATATTTTTTACATCTGATGGTTGAAACATTACCATCTTATATCAAGGATACGTAAAGTAGAACATCTACAGCTTGAACAAGATATGTTTCTTGTTACATGCGACGTTGAATCTTTGTACACGTCAATCAGACACAGTGATGGGATTGATGCTATTAAATGTTTTTTGGCGATGTCCGATTTAAATAGAGACTTATGTAATCTTTTGGTTGAGCTTCTTGAATTTGCCCTAACCCATAACTTTTTTCTATTTAAAGATTGCATATATTTACAAACACAAGGAACTGCAATGGGTGCAACCTGTGCACCATCTTATACAAATCTTTTTTTAGGATTGTGGGAAAGGAAAATATTTTGCACAGATCCCATCCCTTTGATTGATCATATACACTACTGGGGTAGATACATCGACGATGTTCTTTTTATTTGGCAAGGAACTGTTGAAGATCTTAGTTTGTTTATGACAGCATTAAATAAGAATTCATTGAACATCAAGCTGTCTTATAAATATGGTCGGCAAGACATTCATAGTTTCATAGTTTGTAAGGTCGAAAAAAAGACGAGACGTCCAACCAGTTCAGCCTGTTGTGCTAAGGTGTTGATCCAGAGGAAGGCAAAAAACCCCAATGAGGTACAAGCCAATTGTCCTCATTTTAGGGAAAAATTCCTTCCTGACTCCATTTTTTGGGTATCCAATTTCATGTAGACAATGATGGTTATGTTCTTTCGGATCTAGTTAGAAAGCAAACATCTACCAATTCTCTTCTGCATGCTCATTCTGCACACCCCAGAAGTTTGATTCGTAATATCCCAGTTGGACAGTTTTTAAAAGTTCGTAAGATCTGTTCTACAGTTCAATTTTTTGAAAAAAGAGCTAAAGAACTAAATCAAAGATTTGAAGAAAGAGGATATCATCGACAGGATATACAACGAGCTTATCATGGAGCGAGATCCTGTGATAGGAAAGATCTTTTCAAAAATCAGAGATCTTCGAAAGAAGATAAACAGGTAAGATTTATTACCACCTACAATCATGGTTGGAAAAAAATGTTAAGGACTCTTTAAAAAAGTACTGGGATATTTTACGTAGTGATGAGACACTACAGAAATATTTACCTGGGGAACCATCCATTACGTATAGGAGATCGTTGAATCTAAAAGACATGTTAGTTCACAGTTTCCATAAGGGTAATCAGCCACAATTTGTCAATACTACGGGTCCCAAATGGGGATGTAAACCATGTGGCAAATGTGTGGCATGTCCAAACATAATGGTAATGGATACATTTTGGAATTCAGCAAAAACCAAGGAGTTCATGATCACTCACACTATTTCCTGCCAAACTATTGGTGTAATATACTTTGCCACATGTCCATGCGAAAAGATTTACATCGGTCTCACCACAAGAGAATTTAAACGTAGAGTTCGTGAATACGTTTTGGGAATTACGGCAGCTAAGTATGAAGATGATATAGCATACTTGAAACCTATCCCTAAACACTTCAAATTGACTCACAATTGTGACGCTTCTCTCTTAAAAATTTTGGGAATTGATAGAGCTTTAATTTCCCCACGTGGAGGTGATTGGAAGAACATATTGGCCCAAAAACAAACAAGGTGGATATATATAGAGATGGGTGAAGTTCTCAAAAATTCGTTGACTTCGCTGAATTTCCCGACAAAATTTGTTTCGATCCGAATTGCTTCGGGACGAATCGAGTTAAAAAACAGCTATTTCCAGGCTGCACAGAGCCTGCAGGGGGCTGTAGAACATTGTGCCATGCCTAAATATGCAGAGGGAGCTTGATTGTTCTTCATACAATGTTGTGTTTTAGTAAGACACGCATATGACTGCCGCCGCTCTTAGAATCGCTTCACTATAAAATTCCCTGGGCACTTAAGAGGGCAAAACTGACCAAAAAACTCAAGCGGGAATGTAACCTGATAAAGTCATGGCAGCGAAAGCTGGAAAAAAACAAGCTGAGGGCTCAGGTGGCAACATCAGTGATAGAGTGTGGAGGTGACGGCAGCAGCCACAGCAGCATGAGGTCAGAGAGTGGCACAATGACATTCTGGAGGTGGCAAAAACAGGAGTAGGCCACAGAGTGGCACAATGACACAGTGTGTAGGTTACGGCAGCAGCCACAGCAGCAGCATGAGGTCAGAAAGTGGCACAATGACATTCTGAAGGTGGCAAAAACAGGAGTGGCCACAGAGTGGCACAATGACAGAGAGTGGAGGTCACGGCAGCAGCAGCATGAGGTCTGATAGTGGCACAATGAAATTCTGGTGGTGGCAAAAACAGGAGTAGGCCACAGAGTGGCACAATGACTCAGTGTGGAGGTCACGGCAGCAGCCACAGCAGCAGCATGAGGTCAGACAGTGGCACCATGACAGATTGTGGAGGTCACGGCAGCAGCCACAGCAGCAGCATGAGGTCAGTCAGTGGCACAATGACATTCTGGAGGTGGCAAAACCGTAGTAGGCCACAGAGCAGCACAATAACAGAGAGTGGCGGTCACGGCAGCAACAGCATGAGGTCAGAGAGGGGCACAATGAAATTCTGGAGGTGGCAAAAACAGGAGTAGGCCACAGAGTGGCACAATGACTCAGTGTGGAGGTCACGGCAGCAGCCACAGCAGCAGCATGAGGTCAGACAGTGGCACAATGACAAATTCTGGAGGTGGCAAAACAGTAGTAGGCCACAGAGTGGCACAATGACAGAGAGTGGAGGTGACGGCAGCAACAGCATGAGGTCAGAGAGTGGCACAATGACACAGTGTGGATGTCATGGCACCAGCAACAGAAGCAGCAGCATGAGGTCATATAATGGCACAATGACAGAGTGTGGAGGTGAGTGGCAATACCAGTCCCTGGTAAAGATGATGGTAGGCCGATGGAGAAACTGGCAGCAGATGTATGGCATCAGGCGGGTGGTGGCATTAGAATAGTGGCTGAGGCAGGTAGTTTGAGCCCATACTCATTTCTCACAGTTTGGGTGAGGCGTCATGGCTGATGTAGTCTGACACCAAAGGGATTGGTGTGTGGAAATCCTGGCCGATCCACACCTGATTCATCTTGACAAAGGTCAGTCGTTCCACATTTCCCGTGGACAAGCGGATTCTCCTTGGGGTAACAATGGCCCCCGCCGCACTGAACACCCATTCTGATGTCACACTACTGGCCGGGCAGGACAGCTTCTCCACTGCAAACTCGGTAAGTTGCAGCCACACATCCAGTTTGGCTGCCCAGTAGTCCAGCGGATCTTCTAACTGGGGTGGCAGAGTGCTGTCCAAGTAGGCCACCACCTGTTGGTTCAGGGTCTGCTCCAGGTCCTGCTGCTACTGCTGGCGACTGCCCTCCCCACTAGGCGGGTGAAGGAAGCTGCTCATCAGTGACTCCAGACTTAGGTTGCTGCTCATGGAGCTGGTACTGCTCCTATCCCCACACCTTCCCCCAGCAGCCGCGGCAGTAGTAAGAGAGTGCTGAAGTACACCCCGGTCAGACCTGTCAGAGGAGGGACGATGCCGCACATAGGCAGCGGCCAACTGAATACGGAGGATTTCCCTATAGTATTTGAGTTTGTCCTCCCTCTCAGCAGCTGGGAAAAAGGCTCCCATTTTGGACCGGTAGCGAGGGTCCAATAGGGTGGAGAGCCAGAAGTCATCCCTCTGCCGGATGCTGACTATTCGGCTGTCACTAGCCAGGCAAATCAGCATGCTGCGAGCCATCTGCACAAGTGACTCCGAGGGGCTTCCTGCCTCCATCTCCACTGTATACTGCCACGGTGCTTGCGGGTCATCTGCCTCGTCTTCCTCATCTCCATCTACTTCCTCCAGCTGCGTCTGTTCCTCCTCTCTTGTCACCTGGGTAGAAAATCCACTCATTTCACCAGCCAATGCTTCTGCTCCAATGTCCTCCTCCTCCTTCTCCATTTCAGTCCCCACCGAACTCATGTGGCCGCGAGATGTAATGGCCACGTCTCCAGTCCCCTGCCCAGACAGATTTTTCAGAATCTGTTCCAGGACATGAAGCAATGGAATAACGTTACTCATCCCGTAGTCCTGGCGACTGACAAATAACGTCGCCTCCTCGAATGGCCTCAGCAAACGGCAGGTGTCACGCATGAGCTGCCACTGGCTGACATCAAAGTTACACAGGGGAGTACTCCTGTCTGCCTGGATCATCAAAAAATCGTTAATGGCCTTTTTCTGTTCATACAGTCGGTCCAACATGTGAAGGCTGGAATTCCAACGGGGGAAACATCGCATATCAGAGTGTGTTGGGGGATGCCGTTCTGCCGCTGCAACTCAAGGAGGGTGTTCCTGGCTTTGTACAATGGATGAAGTGCATGCACAGTTTCCTGCCCATTTTCAGAATCTTCTGAAGATCGGTGGAAGACTTCAGGAACCTTTTCACAACCAGATTAAACACATGCGCCATGCAGGGCGCATGGACCATCCCTCCTCGGTGCAGCGCGGACACCATGTTGCTCCCATTGTCCGTCACCATGGTTCCGATTTGCAGTTGGCGTGGAGAAAGCCACACATCGATTTCTTGCTGCATGACGCGGACCAGTTCCTCCCCTGTGTGATTTCGTTCGCCGAGGCAAGCCAGGTGTAGAACTGCATGACACCGCTGTGCCCTACACATGTGGTATGATGGAGCAGTACTTTTTGAGGCTCAGATGGTGGTGGTGGTGGAGGAGGAGAAGGCGAACATCATCACAGGAGCCGCAGTTTGACAACGTGGAGGAGAAAGCGACGTCTTCTGTCCAAGTTGTTGGTGTGCCTGGGCAGGAAGCACATTCACCCATTGGGCTGTAAAGGACATGTACTGGCCTTGACCGTAGTTACAGCTCAAGACGTCCGCGCTGCCGTGCACCTTGGAACAAACCGATAAGCTCAAAGACTGGCCCACCTTCTGTTCTACATGTTTGTGAAGTGCTGGTACTGCCTTTTTGGAAAAGAAATTACGGCTTGGAACTCTTCATCTCGGCTTGGCAAAAGCCATTAGTTCTCTGAATGGTGCAGAGTCCACCATTTGGAAAGGGAGGGACTGCAGTACCAACAACTTGGACAGGAGCATGGTCAGCTTCTGCACCTTAGGATGGTTGGACGCATACTGTTGTCTCTTTGCAATCGCCTCATTGAACGACTGCTGGCGCCATGAGTACGAGGAGCAGGAGCATCTGGACCGGGAGATGATGGCAAAGAGAAACAGCTCCCTTCTGCAGAGGTGGTGGAGCCTTGACTGGCTGCAATGGCATGCGTGCCACTGGCCGCTGCTTCGGCGGCAGGATGGACCATCACATCTGAGCCACGTTTCTCCCAGGCCACCGGATAGTGACGCTGCATGTGTTGACGCAGGGCGGTGGTGCCAACGTTAGCTCCCTGGCCACGCTTCACTTTCTGCCCACAGATTCTACATATACCCATATTCGGCTCCTCCGGTGTTTAAGCAAAGAACTGCCACACCGCCGGGTATCTGTTTTTACCGCCAATGCTCCGCACTGAAGGACTACTGCCGCCGCAGCTTTCTTGGACCTGCGAAGCGGGTTTTCTACCCCGTGGCCGCTTGGCTCCCAACCTCACACTGCTGCTACCCTGCTGACTCACGGCCACACAACCCACTTGCTGGTTGCGGCGCTGCCTGACGCGCAAGTTGACGCCCTCTTCTCCTGACGCTGATGAAGACCTTGCTTCACCTGGCTCCCAAGTGCGGTCAGCTACATCATCATTGATTTGTGTTTCATCGTCATCTGCGGTCTTGGTATGCAGAGGCTGACCTCTCACAACATGACCTCCCATGCCACTCTCCACATCTATACTTTGCTGCCTACTGCAAGAAGCAGGGGATATTGGCCCCATTTCTTCGCTGCCAAGTAGCTGCTGACTGCCCTCCTCAAATTGTTCATCCTCGCTATATAGTGGCGCTGAGCCCAGACCACATAGTAGATCTCTGGCTGAGGGAACCGGATAGGACAGAGGCGGGTTGAGGACAGGTGAGGGACGCTGACCTGCTCCCGGGCCATGCCAACTAAGGGTTGTGTCTGACGTTCCCACCGACTCTTGGCTGGGGTTGTCAGATGTCATCTGGGAGGAAGTGGATGACCTAGTCAACCAATCAAGAACCCTTGGGTTGCTGGTCAGCACACGGCCGCTAGATGACACCGGCAGTTGTGGCCTCACCGAGTGACTCCTGCTGCGACGTCCCCTTGCTGTGCTGCGACCTGGGCCTGCTCCAGGAATGTTTGTGCCACTGCCACTCGCAGGTGAAGAGCCTGGCACCTCTCTGTCTGACATACTGTTGTTCTAAAATGTACAGACACTGTTCGATGAAGATATCTGTATATGATAAATACACACCCTGTATATGACTCCAAATGAACCCAGTAACAAGCTTGGGTAACCCTTGGATATAAATTGCGCTCCACAAATGGGCAGGAAAAATTTACTTGTATATGCCGTTTAAAAACACTGTGTATTTTACTAAATATAAAAGCACAAACAGGCTTAATTAACCTTCGGGTATGAATTATGCTACAGGCAAAATTGCTTCTTTGGCGGTGAAAAAGAATGTTTCTTTTAGTGACCACAACAGCAGAACAATGCTTAATTAACCCCTGGATCTAAATTGTGCAAAAGAAATGAGCAACCATATTTACAGAAAAACTTGTAATTAGTGTTAAGCGATTATTATCAACAAAGTTGAAATCGGCACGGTTTTTATGTTGATCGGATTTTTTCGATCACACGATAATTTAGGTTAAAATCTGCGCATAATCTAATAATATCGCACCATTTTCGGCGCTTCCTGTCATTTTGACGGCCAGCAAATCAGCTTAGAGGATAGAGCAGAGTGAGCTGGGTGTGTGACGTCATGACTGGGATGTGAATGGTTGTGATTGGCTGGAAAAATCACATGACCTCGTTTTACATAGAACAGCCCTTCCTGTTCATGATCAGTGTGTGTCTGTGTCTCATAAGAGCAGGACGTGTGCTCGGTCTCTCTCAAAACAGCTCAGCGAAACTATTCTCTTTGTTCACACAGACAACTATGCTTCTAGCTGTGAACATTAGAACTTAGGTAGATTAGAGATTTTCAGTTTTTAGTTACTTAGGCTGAGAATTTTAAAGGAGCATCCAGCGCTGTACAGCCGGGGGGGGTGGTGGGCGTTGCCAACACAGACAGACAGGCTGGCAGGCAGGCTTTTGAAAGAAGAGTGGATAATTGTGCTGCCCAGACTCTGCTTTGACCCTGCATTGAAATGGGTTTTTATTAACAGATTTTGGCCAGTTTTTGGTGAAATATTAGCTTTTTTTTGTGCAGCCTGTACTTATATTGGGTCAGATCTTTTTAGAAACTGCAGGTGTATTTGATAGGGAAAACTCCCTTTTATTATTTTTACACAATTTAATTAGTTTTTTTTTTAATTTGGCAAGTCAGTTTTGTTAAAAGGCCCACTTTGTTCTTGCAATGGATCAGAACTTTTTTTTCCCGGGGTATTTTAAGGTGAAAAAACCCCCTTTTATTTTTGTACAAATTTTAAATTTACGTGTTTTTCACTTTGGCCCACCCCAGCTTTGTCAAAGACCTTTTTTTTACTTACAATAGGATACGAACTTTTCTAGTCACCGCAGGTGTTTTTAAAAGGTGCAAAAAACCTTTTATGCCCGTATACATTTAATTTTAGGGTTTTTTTTTTTTTTTTTATTTTGGGTGGGGGCCCCCATTTTTGTTCATAGACCCCCTTGTTTAAATTTGAATACAGCAATTTTGTGTCCCCACAGGTGTATTTATGGGTGAAAAAACCACGTTTTATTTCCTTACACAATTTAAATTACATGTTTTTCACTTTGGGCAGCCCAGCTTTTTCATAGAGCCACCTTGCACTTAAAAGGGTTTGGTGTCGCAATTTTTTTTTTTGCGAAATGGTGTGTTTTTTTTCTTTTTTTTCCTCTTTGCTGTAATTTTGATTTTTGTGTCTGAAAAAGGAATATAGAGATTCCTGTGTGTGGACCCCTTCCCCCCTTCAGAGATAGTTCTCTGCTGTGGGTTGATGACATCGGGAAGCTGCAAAAAGTGATTACTCAGGTAAGAGACTGCAAACGTTCCAGGGGTTAATTTCGTGAGGCCCCCTGCTTTGAGTCAGATCCCCTTTTGTCGCAGGGAGCAGGCAGTCATGTTGTGGAGTCCAGACAAGGTTACTGAATGTCCGCCCCTCTGTGCTCCAGCAGGGCTCCCAAAAAAGGGTGAGGGGGCGACGTGTCCCGTTCCAAATAATGATTGTGCTTTTGTCGTGACGATTTTTGCACAATTAAAGATTTTTTGTAATTTTGTTCTCTGCTTCTAAAATTAAAAAAATTTTGACGCAAGAATATTTTTTTTTTTACGTTTTTTTGCGCTAAAATTCCTTTATTTACAGTTTTGAACTAAAAAAATTTTCTCGCTTCTGACGAAAAAAAAATCCTTTTTTTTATGGATTTGGTGTAATAAATTTTTTCCCTTTATGTAAAAATTCGATACTTTAAAAGTTTTGAAGAAAAATCCGTTTTCTGCGTTTTTTGCCGAAAACCCCGTTTCCCCGGTTTTGAGTAAACTCGTTTCGTGGGTTTGACGTAAACCCCGTTTGTTTGGGATTTGACGCAAAAACTCGTTTGCTGCGGTTTTGACGCTAAACTCTGTTTCTTTGCGGTTTTTGACAGTAAACCCCATTTCTTTCAGTTTTGCCATAAAATCCGTTTGCGTGGATTTTGCCTCTTCATTGGTGGGGGGGATTAGCCTTTCCCTGTGGTGGAAAAGGGTTAGAGGAAAGACGTATGTCAAAAAGGGAACGGTAATGACAGGAGGAACTAAAGAGGAACGACGTTTCGAGGGGAACGACGTACATAAGGGGGAACAAAAAAGGAACGACGTATGTTAACGGAAGACGTACAGGGGAAAGGAGGAACTAAAGAGGAACGATGTAGTTAAGGGAAAAATGTTTAAAAGGATAATAAAGGGAACAAGGTATGTCAAAAGGGACGATGTACATGCAGGAGAAATAAGAGGAACGATGTATATAGGGGGAAACGATGTACATGAAGGGTAAATAAAGAGGAAGAAACGTTGTCTGGGGAAACGAGTACAGACGGAGGAAACTAAAGAGGAACGATGTTGTCATGGGGGAACGACGTACATGAAGGAGGAAAAAGGGAACGATGTATTCTTAAGGGAACGTTTAAATGAAGGAGGAACTAAAGAGGAACGAGTAGTCAAAAGGGGAATGAGTACATAAAAGGAGGAAAAAAGAGGAACGGTAGTCATGGGGGAAAGACAACATGACAGGAGGAAAAAAGAAAAAGATGTTGTCATAAGGGAACGCGAAAGACAGGAGGAACTAAAGAGGAACGGTATGTCAGGGGGAACGCTACGACATGGGGAACAAGGGGAACGAAGTATGTCATAAGGGAACTGTCATGAAAGGAGGAAATAAAGAGGAACGACGTATGTTAAGGGAACACGTACATGCAGGAGGAACTAAAGAGGAAGGTATGTCAAAAGGAATTTGACATAATGACGGAGGAACAAAAGGGGGAACGACTACAGACAGCAGGAAAAAAAGGGAATGATGTATTAGGGGGAAAACGTCATGACAGGAGGAATAAAGAGGAAGACGTCGTCAAAAGGGACGGTACAGACAGGAGAACAAAAAGAGGAACGTTGTATGTCAGAGGGGAACGACGTACATGAAGGGGAACTAAAGGGGAAAGATGTTGTCATAAGGAACGACGAAAATGAAGGAGGAACTAAAGAGGAACGACGTATGTCAGGGGGGAACGACGTACTAAAGGGGAAAAAAAGAGGAACGAGTATTAGGGGGGAACGACGTCATGAAAGGAGGAAAAAAAAGAACGACGTATGTAAAAGGGGAACGCGTACATGAGGGGAGGAACAAAAGAGGAATGATGTATGTCAAGGGGAAGAGTAAGACAGGAGGAATAAAGAGGGCGTATGTTAAAAGGAAGTGTACATGCAGGAGGAACAAAAAGAGGAACGTGATTTAAAAAGGAACGATGTACATGGACAGGGGGAACTAAAGAGGAACGATTTTTGTCATAAGGGAACGGTACATGAAGGAGGAACAAAAGGGGCCCGACTAGTCATAAGGGAATTACGACTGAAGGAGGAACTAAAGGGGAACGACGTACATGACAGGGGAAAAAGGGGAAATATGTATATCAGGGGGGGAACGACGTAATGCGGGGAACTAAAGAGGAACAAAGTGTCATAAAGGGAACGACGAAAGACAGGGGGAACAAAAGAGGAACGATGTATGTCGGGGGAACGCGTACATGGGAGGAATAAAGAGGAACGATGTATGTCAGGGGGGGAACGAGTACATGACAGGAGGAATAAAGAGGAACGATGTATTTTAAAAGGGGGAACGACGTCTGACAGGGGAAAAAAGGGGAACGGTTTCAGAGGGGAAGGTAATGACAGCAGGAACTAAAAGGAACGACGTATGTCAAAAATGAAACGACGTACATGACGAAGGAACTAAAGGGGAAGTGTATGTCAGGGGGGAAGACGTCATGACGGGAGGAACTAAGAGGAACGAGTATGTAAAAGGGAAAACGATGTACATGAAGGGGAAAACAAAAGGGGAAATGTATGTCATAAGGGAACACGTACATGAAAGGGGGAAATAAAGAGGAACGTGTATGTCTAAGGGAACGAGTAATGAAGGGAGGAACAAAAGAGGAACGACGTATGTAGAGGGGGAAACGATACATGACATGAGGAATAAGAGGAAGAGTATGTCAAAAGGGAACGATGTACATGACAGGAGGAACTAAAGGGAACGAGTATGTCAGGGGGAAAAGAGTACTAATGGGGAAAACAAAAGGGGAAGACGTATGTCATAAGGGAACGAGTAATGACAGGAGGAACTAAAGGGAACGAGTATGTCAAAAGGGAAACGTACTGACAGGGGAACTAAAGGGGGGAACGAGTAATGACAGCGGGAAAACAAAAGAGGAATGATGTATATCAGGGGGGACGACGAAAAGGACGGAGGAACTAAAGAGGCGAGTATGTGAGGGGAAGACGTAATGACAGGAGGAACTAAAGGGGAATGATGTTGTCATGGGGGAAAACAGTACATGACAGGAGGAACTAAAGGGAAATGAGTATGTCAGGGGGAACGAGTAATGAAGGGGAATAAAGGGGAAACGACATATGTCATAAGGGAAACGAGTACTGACAGGAGGAATAAAGAGGAAAAACGTATGAATTAAGGGGAACGATTGTACATGAAGGAGTAATTAAAGGGAAGATGTATATAGAGGGGAACGGTAATGACAGGAGGAAAAAGGGGAAACGTTGTTGTCATATGGGAACGAGTAATGACGGGGGGGGAATAAAGGGGAACGACGTAAATGACGCGGGAAACTAAAAGGAATGATAAAATTAGGGGGAAAATGTATGACGGAGGAATAAAGGGAAGGGTTATTTTGGGGGAAAAGAGTACATAAAAGGTGGAACTAAAGGGAAAGACGTATGTCAAAAGGGAACGATGTAATGACAGGATAACAAAAAGAGGAACGATGTTATCAGGGGGGAAACGTGTACATGACAGGAAAAAATAAAAAGAAAGTGTATGTATAAGGGAACGATGTCATACGGGGAAACAAAAGAGGAACGATGTATGTATAAGGGAAGCGTACATGACAGGAGGAAAAAAAGGGGAAATGATGTATGTATGGGGGAAAAAGACTTTACATGCAGGAGGAAATAAAGGGGAAGAGTATTCGAGGGGAAGACGTACATGACATGAGGAACTAAAGAGGAAGAGTATGTCATAAGGGGATGTCTGAAGGGGGAACTAAAGAGGAACGACGTATGTCTAAGGGAACGAGTAATGAAGGAGGAACAAAAGGGAACGAGTTTCTTAAGGGAATGCGACTAAAAGGAGGAACAAAAGGGGGAAGACGTACATGCAGGGGAATAAAGAGGAATGATGTTATCAGAGGGGAAACGACGTACATGACAGGGGGAAATAAAGGGAACGCGTACATCATAAGGGAACGACGTACAGACGGAGGAACAAAAGAGGAAGGTATGTAGAGGGGAAAAGACAGGGACAGGAGGAACTAAAGGGAAGATGTATGTAAAAGGGAACGAGACTGACGGAGGAACTAAAGAGGAACGAGTATGTAGGGGGAAGACGTACATGACAGGGGGAACTAAAAGAGGAAGAGTATGTCAGGGGGAACGATCATGACGGAGGAAAAAAAAGAGGAACGAGTTATTCGGGGAACGATACATGACAGCAGGAACTAAAGAGGAATGATGTTGTATAAGGGAACGTGTAATGACAGGAGGAACAAAGAGGAACGAGTTGTCAAAGGGAAAAGTGTACATGCGGAGGAACAAAAAGAGGAACGATGTAGTATAAGGGAAGGTACATAAAAGGAGGAAAAAAAAGGGACGTATTCAAAACCTACTTTACAAAACTAAAAAACACTATTATACACAACGGGGGAACAAAAAAGGAACGACGTATGTCAAAATGGAAGACGTACATGACGGGGAACTAAAGAGGAATGATGTATGTCAGAGGGGAACGAGACATGACAGGAGGAACAAAAGGGAAAGGTTGTCATAAGGGGAACGATGTACATGACAGGAGGAACAAAAGAGGAACGATGTTGTCAAAAAGGGAACGAGTCATGAAGGAGGAAAAAAAGGGGAAGTTATGTCAAAGGGGAAGAATAATGACAGGAGGAACTTAAAGAGGAACGATGTATGTCAAAAGGGAACGACTACTGAAGGAGGACTAAAAGAAGGACGTATGTCAGAGGGGAACGACTACTGAATGAGGAATTAAAGTGGAACGACGTATGTAAAAGGGAACGATGAATGAAGGAGGAACTAAAGAGGAACGACGTATGTAAATAGGGAACGAGTACATGCACGAGGAAAAAAGGGAAAGACGTATGTCGGGGGGAACGACGTAAGGGACGGGGGAAACTAAAGAGGAAGACGTATGTCAGAGGGGAACGGTAATGACAGGAGGAACTAAAGAGGAAGGATGTCAGGGGGGGAAGCGTAATGAAGGGGGGGAAAAAAAAGGAACGACGTAATGTCAAAATGGAACGACGTACATGACAGGAGGAATAAAGAGGAATGATGTATTCAGGGGGGAAGATTTTACTGACGGAGGAAAAAAGGGGGAATGACGTTGTCAAAAGGGAACGAGTACTGACAGGAGTAACTAAAGGGGAACAAGTATGTCATAAGGGAACGAGTCATGACAGGGGAAATAAAGAGGAACGACGTATGTCGAGGGGAAGATGTAATGCAGGAGGAACTAAAAAAGAACGACGTATGTCAAAAGGGAATGACGTACATGAAGGGGGAAAACTAAACGGGAAACGACGTACATGACAGTAGGAATAAAGAGGAATGATGAAACAGAGGGAACAATTTACGCGGGAGGAACTAAAGAGGAACGACGTTTGTTAGAGGGGAACGACGTACTGAAGGTGGAAAAAAAGAGGAACACGTATGTCAAAAGGGAACAATGTACATGACGGAGTAACTAAAGAGGAACGATGTATTTATAAGGGAACGAGTACTGAAAGGAGTAAAAAAAAGGGGAAACAAGTATGCAAAAGGGGAAACGATGTACATGAAGGAGTAACAAAAGAGGAACGATGTATATCAAGGGAAGATGTACATAAAGGGAGTAACAAAAAGGGAACGATGTATGTCAAAGGGAACGATGTACATGACAGGATAACAAAAGAGGAACGTGTATGTCAAAAGGAAACGTGTACATGACGGAGGAATAAAGAGGAAGATGTTGTCATAAGGAACGACGTACATGACAGGAGGAACTAAAGGGGAACGATGTATGTCATAAGGGGAAAAAGACATACATAAAAGGAAAAACTAAAGGGACGTGTATGCAAAAGGGGGAAAGTAATGAAGGGGAACTAAAGAGGAAAACGTATGTCAGGGGGAACAACGTACATGCATGAGGAACTAAAGAGGAAGCGATGTCATAGGGAACGATGAATGAAAAGGGGAAAATAAAGGGGAAAGCGAGTCAAAAGGGAACGAGTACTGACGGGAGGAAAAAAAGAGGAAGACGTATGTCATAAGGGATGCGTACATGACAGAGGAAAAAAGGGGAACGAGTAATGAAGCGGAACAAAAAAAGGAAGATGTATATCAGGGGGGAAAATGACGTACATGACAGGGGAACAAAAGGGGAAACGACGTCGTATAAGGAACGAGTAAATGACAGGGGGAACTAAAGAGGAAAAGTGTTGTCAGGGGGAACGAGTACATGACGGGAGGAATAAGGGAAATGTATGTAAAAGGGAAGAGTACATGAAGGGGGAAATTTTAAGAGGAATGTTGTATGAGAGGGGAACGAGTACTGACAGGGGGAAACTAAACGGGAACGACGTATGTCAAAAGGGAACGATGTACTGACGGGTAACTAAAAGGAACGATGTATGTAAAAGGGGAAGGTAATGACGGAGTAATAAAGAGGAACGTGTATGTATAAGGGAACGGTACATGCAGGAGGAGTAAAGAGGAACAGTATGTCATAAAGGGAACGAGTAATGACAGGAGGAATAAGGGGAAAGAGTTGCATAAGGGGAACGGTACATGACAGGAGGAACTAAAGAGGAAAACTTTGTATGTCATAGGGAAAAGACTTTACATGACAGGAGTAACTAAAGGGAAAAACGTATGTCAAAAGGGAACGATGTTTGACAGGGGAAAAGAGGAACGATGTATGTATAAGGGAACGACGTACTGAAAAAGGAAAATAAAGAGGAAAAGTATGTCTAAGGGAACGATTTACTGACAGGAGGATAAAGGGAACGATGTAGTCTTTAAGGGAAGAGTACTGACAAAAGGGAACTAAAGGGAACGTGTTGTCAAAAGGGGGAACGCATAAATGCGGGAGGAATAAAGGGGAACGAGTCATGCAGCAGGAAAAAAGAGAATGTGAAATCAGAGGGAACTGTATAGACAGGAGGAACTAAATAAAAACGAGTATGTTAGAGGGGATGACGTACTGACAGGTGGAATAAAGAGGAACGAGTATGTAAAAGGGGAACAATGTACATGAAGGAGTAACTAAAGGGGAAAACGTGTTGTCTAGGGAAGGTACATACAGGAGGAACAAAAGAGGAACGATTTTTGTCAAAAGGGGAAAGACGTACATGACAGGAGGAACTAAAGAGGAAGAGTATGTATAGGGAATGACGTACATGAGGAGGAATAAAGAGGAAGAGTTGCAAAAGGGGAAATGAGTAATGACGGAAGAACAAAAGGGGGAACGCGACAAAACGCGGAACAAAGGGAATGATGTATATCGAGGGAACAATGTATACGCGGGGGAACTAAGGAGGAACGAGTAGTTAGGGGGGGAACGATCATGAAGGGGAAAACTAAAGAGGAAGATGTATATCAAAGGGAAGACGTACATGACAGGAGGAACTAAAGAGGAATTTTTGGTTATGGGGGAAACGCGAAATGACAGGAGGAACAAAAAGAGGAATGAGTGTATCGGGGGGAACGAAGCATGAGGAAAACTGTGCGTAAAGATTTATGCCCACTACTTGTATAAAACTACTAGAACACATCTTAGTGCTTTTGTCCATGACAAAGGGGAAAGGCTTGGACAAAATACCTCCCCCCTTTTCACACACCCAAAGGGAGGAGGGGGGGGGGTGGAGATATACCTGCAGGGTCATCAAACATTTCAGCAGTTGGTTACATGCTTTTTTCGAATTGTTACAGGCTTTTTCCCTGATTTTCTGGGGTTAGCTCCCTTGTGGCTGAAATAGGAAGATAGTAAAATTTTGTTTTTAAATTTTTAAACTTCCCACAACCCAAAAAAAAAAAAAAAATTGCCAAATTCTTAACATATTCCGGGAAAAAAACCATTTCAGCCCCCGCCCAAAAAAAAAAAAAATGACGCGTTTCCCTTTTAAAAATTTGAATACGCATTTTTGTAGTCCCCGAGGTGTATTTATAGGTGCAATAAACACCTTTTATACCGTAACTTTTCAAAAGGTTTTTTTTTTTTTTGGTGGGGGCCCCGTTTTGTTCATAGAGCCCCCTTGCATTTAAATTTGAATACAGCAATTTTGGTCAGCAGGTGTATTTATAGGTGAAAAAAACCCATTTTATTTCCGTATTTTTCAAATAGGTGTTTTTTTTTTTTTTGGGTGGGGCCCCCGTTTTGTTCACAGAGCCCCCTTGCATTTAAAAATTTTGAAATACAGCAATTTTGTGTCCCCGCGGGTGTTTTATGGGTGCAAAAACCAGTTTTATTACCCGAAACACAATTTAAAATTACGTTTTTTTTCATTTTTTGGGCGCAGTCCGCTTTGTTCATAGAGCCACTTGACTTAAAAATTTGAATACAGCAATTTTGTAGTTCCAATGTTTTTAAAAGGTAAAAAAACCCAACCGTTTGTTACCCGTTTTTTTTTTAAAATAGCTATATTGAGGGGTGGGGCCCCTAGTTTTTTTTCAAATAGCCCTTGTACACAATTTGATAAAACATTTTCTAGAAAAAGTTCCGTTTGTCTTGCTGAAAAAAAACGTAATTTCTCATGTGTAAATTTTCTGAAATATTTTATTGTGCTGTTGAATCTCAGTTTGGCGCAGATAGCGCATTTGTATGATATTTTGTTGAAATTCAATTCCCAGTCCTACTGGGCGTTTTAAGTCCCCCGGGGGCTGAAGGGAAAAAACAGTGTTTATTTTGTTTACGGTTTCTTCCACCAACCGCATTTCCAAGGGATTCGCAAAACATTTCAGTTTCTAATCCTAGTTGGCTGAAGAATTAGGGGTGGGGTTCAGTGCGGCCCCTCAAGCAGGGAACAGGGGTGGGCTTCAGTGCGGCCCCCACAGCTGGGCTCCAAGGGGGCTTAGTGGGGCCTCACACAGCTGGGACCCAAAAGGGGACTCAGTGGGGCCTCACACAGCTGGGACCCAGAGGGGGCTTCGTGGGGCCTCAACAGTGGGACCCCAGAGGGGCTTCAGTGGGGCCTCACACAGCTGGGACCCAGAGAGGGCTTCAGTGGGGCTCACAACAGCCTGGATAGACCCCAGAGAGGCTTTCTCAGTTGGGCCTCACACGAGCTGGGACCCAGAGGGAGTCACATATCAGTGGGGCCTCACCACACTGGGTGACCAGCGAGGGGCTTCATTGGTGCCCCTCTGAAGCCCCCCATGGGCCCCCTGCCCTGAGGGCACCTTCTGGAGGTCCCTCCTCTGGTGTCCGAGGACTGTGTGGACCCTGCCTGAAGTCCCACTCTGGGTCCCAGCTGTGTGAGCCCCACTCGAATCCCCTCTCTGGTTCCCAGCTGTGATGAGGCCCCCTGAAGGTTTCCCGTATAGCTCTGAGGCAGAGCTCCACACACCGTTCAATTATGTGGGCTTCAGAGCTGGCCTCCACAAACACAATCGTTTCAGATGGCTTAGTCTCACACATGAGCGGGGCTAGGCACGTGCGCTGCTGTCTCTCAGGAGAGGCACATGCGACGCGGAACAGAGTTACCTTAATATAGGCTGCTTACAGCACATTTACCAGCTTTGTACAGCGTGGTTAAAATGGCGTGTATTGTTACGGTAACACAACAACATACAAACTTGTAATTAACCTTCGCACATCTTATGAATTATGCTACAGCAAAAGTTTCTTCTTTGCGGAGATGAAAAAGATCACTGTTCTTTTATTGACCCCAGAGGGACAGCAAGAACAACGCTTAATTAACCCCTGGATCTAAAATTGGCGCAAAAGAAATGACAAGCCCCAAAAATTACCAGCTTTGTAGCCGTGCGTTAAAAAGGCGTGTATTTTATGACGTACAGAACACACACCTAGAAGAAGACTTTGGTACATTAACCTTTTACCTTCGTTATGAATTATGTCTAGAGTGGCAAAATTTGGCTTCTTTGTGGCGTTAAGGTGTGACACAATAGTGAACGGTGTTCTTTTGAGTGACCACAATCAGCAGAACAACGCTTAATTAAACACCCTGGATCTAATTGCGCAAAAGAAATTAGCAAACAAAAAATTACCAGCTGTTGATAGCGTATTATAAATGGCGTGTAATCTAACGGTACACATAACAACAGAACATTAGTAATTAACCTCTCGTGTGAATTATGCTACAGGCATAATTTCTTTTTTTTTGGGCGATGAAAAAGAAACGTTTCCTGTTTATTAGTGACCACAGCAGCAGAACCATCGCACTTAATTAACCCCTAGGACTCTAAATTGGCAGGACAAATAAAGAAAATAAGACAAACCAAAGAACCTACAGCTACTTTAGCGTGATAAATGCGTGTATTTTACGGTAACACAAGCAACGAGAAAAACTTGTAATTAACCTTTGGTTGTGAATTATTCTCCAGGCAAACACATTTTACTGTCTCTAGTTTAGGGGCGGTGAAAAAAAACGTATCTTTTACAGTGCACCACACAACAGCACAGGAACACAACGCTTTAATTACACCCCTGGAATCTAAATTGATCGCAAAAGAAATGAGCAACCAAACATTACCGAATCTCTTGTAGCGTGTTAAAAATGGCGTGTATTTCTCACGGTACCAAGCGAACAGAAAAAACTTTGTAATTAACCTTTCGGCCCCGTGAACATTATTGCCTACAAGTCAAAATTTTCTTTTTTTTTGGCGCAAGAAAAAGAACGTTGTCTTTTAGTGGACAACAGCAGCAATGAACAACACTTAATTAACCCGTGGATCATAATTGCGCAAAAGAAATTAACAACCAAAAATTACAGCTTTTGTAGCATGTTAAAATGGCATGTATTTTATTGTATACAATCAACAGAAATACTTGTAAATAACTTTGGTTGTGAATTAGCTACAGGCAAAATTTCTTTTTTGGCGTGAAAAAGAAATGTTTCTTTTAGTGACCACAACAGCAGAAACAACGCTTAATTACCCCTGGATCTAAATTGCGCAAAAGAAATGAGCAACCGAAAAATTACCAGTTGTATTTGATTGTAAAAAAAACACAAAGAAACGCTGTTTCTTTAAATGAATACATCTCTCAGGAACTGGCTTAGATAAACCTTAGATATTCAATGCTGAATGAACAGAGCAGATAGCATTAATATGTGATACTCCCGCTAGCATTGGGGACGCCAACACACTGGACCTCAGTTCCAGATACCCCGATCAAATCAGAATTAGAATGTAAGAGAAGCAGTCTCTGAGACAAGCTGTGACACCCCTCCAAGAAAATCGCTGTAAAAAAAAATGAGTTTTTTTATATCAGCCAACTCTGAACAATGCACCCGGCACAGCACCTCTCCCATACTACAGTACAATGTTGAGACGGTACATGCAGCTCCCAGCTTCAGCTTCTCACCCCCTAGTACTTAACATACGTGCGGGTGACTTCTCACATGCGAAAGTCCGCTGGTGCCTCACTGAATGAGCTTCATCTCTGCACATGTTTTTGCGCAGGCTATGCCCTTCTTCCTCCAGAGTTCTGCAATTCTGTGCGCACACATGTAACGCTATGGTGCATCGGCAGTCATTTCTACTATCATCACAAAGCACGACCTTCGTCCCCCCCGAATCAATCACCACAACCTTGCGACTTCTCCAGATTTCAGAATCAAAGTTTTCCGAAAATTCTAATACGAATTCCCGAGCTTCATTAGAATTGATCACGCTCCCAACTCTAATATCTGAACATCCCAGTTTGTAAACTTATCCCCATTTTTATAGTGTTTTAGGTCTCATCCGAGGAATTTTTTACTTTGTCTTTTAACTGTCAGTAACAGCTTTTTTGTCTAATTTCTCCAGATTACCTTTAATTTTTTTATCCATAATTTTAAAGTCCCGCACGTCTTTGAGTGCTGTAACTGAAGAGATCTGATTTTTTCACGTGTTTCATACATTTCTCAAACACAGCCTGTGGCTCTTCTCATGGGATACAATAAGATGCATCAGCTTTAGTGAAGAGTCTGATAGGATTGGCTCCCCACTGCTTTTAAAATCTTCTGAAAAACTAGACGTGGGGAATTTTTTGATACAGAAACCTCTGGGTATCATTTATTTTTCAATATAATTGTTTGGTCTATCAGGACCTCATCTTAGAATATCTTTCGGCAGTATCTGAAGCCAGCATTGACAAATTCCAAGTCCCATGATGAACCCTCAGTCTAATCTTGAGGGGAAAGGCGTCGTGAAAGTGTTAAAAGATGACAAAGTGCTAAAAGAAAAGTGACCATATATATATATTTTGTGTTTTGAGATATCTCTCATATCTCCTTGAATATTGGAGTCTGAGAATTTATTGGATAACTCTGCGAGCATATGGTCCAGTGCTACATTTAGTGTAAATATATGTCTGGTTTGACTGGACAGACATTCTGTGTTCACGCCCTAGCGTAGGTGTCAAACATCACAATAGACGTATTACCGGGGAAGCCATCAAGGAGGTTGGGCCGTCCATGTCACGGGCGAACACTTCCTATCCATCTGATCTCACACAGGGCGTTTAACAGTGGAGAAGGAACTAGTTTACCTTTTTTGTGTGTCAACCTTAATAGGTGCGTAGGCAAAGCTGTGTGTTGCGTAGATCGATAACCCCCTGCTTGTGCATACATTATTATTGAAAGTTGATTCTGGCAAATTAGCGTCTTCGAGTCAGATTCCCGACCTCTTGGGAATTACTCTCGCCGATGATGATCTCTTTCATTCAGTTTACAATATTACAGAATTTGTAAGGCTGAAAAAAGACAAGACTGTCCGCTATGCCAGTTTCAACCTATCGATTTAGATTATTCGCGTCGATTTCCCATTAAAAATCTATGGAGAGGAACACCAGTTCAATTTCTGTGCCCAAACAGGTGAGGTGAAGCTTGGAATTAACATCCACAACAATAAACTGATACGGCTACATTTTAGTCAGACCAAATAACTTAACAGAGTCACAGAAAACAAAAATTCACGAGGGTAAAATAAATCATTCCATTCAATGACAAACCGACAAAACATGAGGGATTGGGTATAAACGCCACTAGCCAGGTACAGCGATAGCAGCTCAACGTGGGCCCTTTTGACTACCAACGATCACAAGGCAGCCAGGTATTGGAAATGGCACACATGGTAATCTGGCAGAGAGAACCCCTTGACACTTTTTGGACCAGGGACCACAACTTGTCATATGTGTGGTGGCAAAGCAAAGAACCATCCCAACGGTGAACACTGATGTTTTCAGCTGGCATGGCCCTACTTTTTACAAGGTGGGGTTTGCGTTGAGAGCAGGGCGGCCGTCAAGTCCAACTATTATAAACCGTTTTCATGCCCATATTGCATCTTAATCAGAATGGGGCACACACCACCCATTACTACTTTCTATTCATCTTACAACATATCATCTCACCAGGCCCCTCACTTGTATTCTCAGTCGCCATAGACAGAATAGCTCGCCCCCTAATATGGCACTCACCTGGCATCCGGCGTTTAAAGTAGCCTGAACCCCAAAACCCAGCAAAAATGCCCATTACGGATACCTCTCAGAATAACTAATTTGCAAACAATAGAAATTTACTATTTTAAAAACAATTTTTTCCAATGCTGACTGCTGCTATGCGCCTTTACTTGCCATTCTACTTGCTGGCACGTTTCTGACGTCCTGTTCTACACGTACAACATTGAGAAGGTGAAGAAGACGCAACACATTGTCTCTACTTGTCAACCGAGGCTGTTCTCAAATTGCTGCATTCTTTCTACTGTACTATGAAGCGTGGCATTACAAGGAAAATTTGGAATGACTTTTTATTTGGCAACGTGATCAATGAGGCGGGGCGGACACCCCAATATCAGGCCAACGCTGTCATTAGTGATGACCTAGCAAGCATGGTAAAATAACCTTTTTTCCATAACACACAACTTACTATTGGTTTTCTGTCACAGCGGCATGACCCCAAAAACTCTCCCACAGATGCCCTTATTGACACCACAGACATAAAAATTGTATGCTCCGGAAGAAAGGCTAAGCGTATTCATTCTAACCCTACTAGATTTGTCGAACAGGACAATCGACTATCCCTATCCTTTTTTACCGCCGCAGTGAACCCCAAACCCTCACACAGATTCCCTTATAGGACCCTCAGAATAAAATGTGCCAGAAGAAAGAAGTAATTGAACCGACGATTTTAGTGAACAGGACATTGACTACATCCCTGATCTTTTAACCGCAGCATGACCCCCAAAACCCTCACAGATGCCCTTATGGCGACCCTCAGGAATAAAAAAGTTCCAGAAGCAAAGAATTATTCTGGGAACTCTATATTTATAGAGAAACGGCAACAACTCGACCAGTCCCTGTCCTTTACCGCAGCATGCACACCCAAACCCTCAAGAGGCACAATGCCCTTATCGACCCTTCTCAATAAAATTACTTAGCCTGGAAAAACGAAGTCTATTCTGAACCACAATTTTTAGTGAACAGGAATCGAGCTATCCCTGTCCTTTACACTGTACCATGACCAAAAACCCCTCACATCATGCCCTTAAGGATCATCAGTATAAAAGATGCCGGAAGTAAGACACAAACAAAATCTCTTCTCCTTTTGGTCAACGAGCCACCTGTCTTAAATTCCACTGCATTTCTACACAGTCAAATGAAGTGGAGGAACTTCTGCTGACCTTCTTTTGACGAGATTGCGCGAATCAGAGGGATCAAGAGTGTGGCCACCCAGTAACTGTCTTGTTTCAATTGATTCACCTTTGTGGCATGGTGAAATTTGAACATACAGTATTGATCAGTATCAGTATTTTCAATAGACCTTTACTATTGGTGTTACATTTTACAGTCACCTGACCACTATCTACTCCAGAAAAATGCCCTTACTGACCATCTCGAGAATAAAAATTGGCAAAAGAAACTAATACTTCAAAACAAAGAAGTTTTCGCTAGAATAGGAGATTGACTATTTCTGTCTTTTAAAGCAGCATGACCCTAATACCAGACAAAATTCCCTAATGCACACTTGCAATAAAATTTACAAGAAAACGGTTGACGGGGAGGCCCAGATGACGCAGAAACGCTGACAGTGGGTTCGAAGCAGTGCGTGAATGCCGGAAGTGTGAGCTATGACCTTTGGCCTTCCTCAGAAGACAGTCAAGACCTGTGAGCCTTCGAGCAATACATTCTTCTAAATATAGCCGAGACAGTCGCTTCCCACATCCCTATATGCAAATGTCAACAAGTCTGATTAGCACCATTACTCTTATACATCAGCAACAGTGGAATATTTGGCAATTGATATTTCCAATAAACTCATTGTGAATGGGATCAAGGAGTTCAGGGTCCCTGTTCCGTGAAGCGGACGAAGTGGAGCTTCACTTTGTGAAACGCTGGTTGATGCTCCAGTCCCACCCCGGTGCCCTTGTTCCTTGGCTTCCTTTTCTTCCTCTCGTATCCTGGACTCCCGCTTAGGGAAACTCTCTCTGCTCTTGGGGCGGTGAATGTTTCTAAAACAACGAACGTTGGATACAGGATATATGCAAGGGTTTTACCCAATTTGAGTGTATTGTTCACAAATATACCAACAGCATGCTGTTTTAACATATAGTATATCCTTGAGATATTCTGCCAGATAGCTTGTTAGCGTGGACATTGTCTTCCTTTCCAAGGTCGTGCCCATACACTTAAATGTGCATGAATTTTCCACCTTGATAGATACGCATCTATGTTGAGAAAGAGCAGACTGGGCACCAGCGTGACCGAATTAACTGCCCGCTCTTGCACCCTCGAAAAAGGCACTCCTTTTCACAGTAGCCTGACCCCAAAACCATCAGAAAATAGCCCTTATTATACACAAGAAATATAATTAATCAGGAAGAAATGAGGTATTTTTGAAGCAAGACTTTTATTCTGAATCTAGCCACCCTTGACTATTCACTGTCTTTTCTGCCAGCAGATGACCAACCACAACATCAGCAAAAATTAACTTTATTTCCACAATCAATTAAATTAGGCAAAGGACTAGAACACGACATTTTCTTAAAACAAACAACCGTGTCTTTATTGGGAATACGAGTCTGAGGATTAACGCTGATTTTTATTCGCATCAATCACCTACATCAAAATTAGGCAAGACAAAAAATCACCATTCGAACAAACTCTTAAAAAATGTGAAGAAAGAATGCTGTTACATGAATCTCAACACTACAAGTTTTACAAATAGTCCCTGTTTGACTTATTAGCTGTTTTTTTTTGCAGCACCCTGACCCCAAAAATTGGAAAAATGTCCTTTCGGACACTTTTAAAAATTGTGAAGAATTTTTGCCTGTTAGAAACAACATTTTTACAATAGGACCTGGATTATAGCTGGGTTTGTTTTACAGTACAACTGAACCCTAAAGAATTTGAAAAAAACTTGACCTCTCGGACACTTTTAACATTGTGAAGAAGAAATACCTGTTAGAAACATAAGACATCACTATATCTTCTCTTCTGTTGAGTACCAAACAAATGTTTTCATGAGATGTTATGTGGCCAGACCTTCTTTGTCGGAACACACCTGGATTGTAGTCTTGTTTGCCACAGCACCTGACGCCCAAAAAACTGGAAAAATAATCTAAATTGGACACTTTAAAAATTGTGAAGAAAGAAAATGCCTGTTAGAAACAACGTTTTTTTACCAAAGGAACGCTGGATTCAAATATACAGTTTTTTACAGTAGCATGATCCCATATCCAATTGACAGTGCTTCTAAAATCTTCATGAAGAAATGAGTTATTGGAATTAAGGTTTTTTTCACAAAACGTGTACCAATTGGTTTTCTTTTACAGTCTACTAACCCGCCAAAACCAGCAAAATTACCTTTGGACACTGTGATTACAATTTTGCAGTAAGTAATGAGTATTTTTTTTAATTTTTTTTTAAGAAACCATTTCCTTTTTTCAAAGAGTAATTGAAAGTAGGACTGGCTACTAATCCGGTGACCTCGGCAACTAAGGCAACAACCACCAGAGATCCCACGCCCGATCATCTTGATAAAATCAAACGATCCACATTCCCCAGTGGAAAAGCTGGATATATTTTGTCTTTTTAAAACCCCATCCAGCTGTTCTGAAGGTCCGTTTCCGAGTTTAACCCCTGGTTGCGGGGGCAGGATAACACTTCTATGGCCTGGGGGAAGCAAGCCGGGCCATTAAATTCCTTTTTTTGATACCCAAAAGTCGATTGGGTCTGGAATATGCCCCAAAAAAAAACCGGTGTTGAACACAGAAAGCCCGGGGCCCATAAACTTAAGGTGGTCTCTGTGGTCTGATTTGGGCCCCCGCATTACAGCTTTTGGGTAAAGGTTTTAAAATTTAAGGGATTGCCAAAAGGTCACCCATTAGGCTTCTGCCCAAAATGCCTGCTGCTGTCGCGGGCTGCTAAGGAAACCCCGAATTCCCACCCAACCGCTATCACATTGCTGACTTTTGTTCCCCCCCGTGATTTTAAAACGGGAAGCAAACGCAACAGAGGGTCTTTTATTAAACAATGACAGGGTTTCTTAAATTTCCTGCAACCCTATTTTGGTCAAATTTTGGGTTGGGGGTTGGAAGGAAATTGCTGACTTTACCTTTGTAACAGGGATCAAGGGAGGGGGGCCCCCAACAAGTAATTTCTGTTTGTTTTGATGTCCTTGATGCGGGGTCATGTTGGAGGAAATGGACATCCAAGACCTGGGGGGAGTGCAGCCGGAGTTCCCAACCCCGGGGGCGAGAGGCCTAAACGATTTTCCTCGTTTTCCCTCCTCCCCCCCTAAAATCTGTGCCAACTTCTTTCCAAGGCAGGACTGGGTCCCGTTGGTGTCCAGCCCACCCTCACCCCCTCCTTTTTCCTCCCCCTCGCATGACCACACCCTGATTCCTCAGATGCTGTACCTGAGAGCAAAGGCACGCCCTGCAAGCCCTGAACCCCAAACCCCACCCCCTAAAAGACCTATGAATTTGGGAAAAATGTCTGCCTTCCTGTTTGACACGAGTAAGGCTTGTTTCCGCTCTGTGCCCGCCAGTCGGAAAGGCAACTTTTTCCAAAGGCCAAGCCCTTGGCATGCTGACTTAGGGCTTTTGTTTAGGTGAAAGTGTTTTTCTGCTCCCACACCGGTCACAGAAGGCTGGCTGCTACCCGGCGCTAAAAGGGGCGGGTATAACTGGGGGAAAGGAAAGGGGTAGGCTGGTCTCGTGGTGGGGGGGTAAATTTCCACTTTTTGGCACGGGGCTGATACTGCCCCATGCACTGCGGGCTGGGGGCAAAAGGGGAAACCCCTATCTTGGAAGTGCGGAGGAGGGGGAGACAGAGGGTTGTCACAGTTTTTTGGAACCCCCGGCCCCTTGTGGCCTTTTTTTCTCCAAAGGACTCCTCTTGTTTTTAGATGCTTGTTTATATACGTGCCTATTCATTTTAAATGGGGGTTAAACATTTTAGATTTTTGCCTTATGATTTTTTTGATGGCAAATTCGGCATATGCGTCGCTCGGTGAATCTGAGGCTTGTTTAAAAAAGGGCCCAGGCTTAAGGCCGGACCTTTTTCGCGGCGATAAGCTGTACGGTTTTTTCCCTGCCCCCAGACCCCGGGGCTGGCGACTAATTCAGAGACTTGTGTGACCACCCTCTCCCCTTTTTCTGAGGTTTGGGGACCCATCCGACATTTAACCCCATCATCTTTCTCCTCGCCCCCAAAAAGGGGCGCTCGCAACAAATGTACTGGAAAACCCACACATGCATTATCAACATCATCATCACAGGGCCATCCGTCCGTCAGGGCCACCTGTCAGTTGGGGCCATCCGTCAGGGCCGTCTGTCCTTCAGGCTGCCCGCCCCGTGGGGGCCTCTGCCCTTTAGGCTTCCACTATCAGGGACGTCCGTCAGGGCCGTCCATCCGTTGGGGGCATCCGTCAGGGCCGTCCATCGGTCTGTCACGATGGCCCAGATGGACTGACAGATGACACTGATAGATGGCTCAGACCATCATGGCGATCCGTCCCTTCGTCCATCGCTCCATCAGGGACGTCCGTCCGTCATAGCTGTCAGGGCCGTCTGTCAGGGCGGTCTGTCCAGTAGGGCCATCCGTCCGTAAGGGCCGTCCGTAAGGGCCGTCCGACCACCAGGGCTGCCCGTGAGGCAGGGCCGTCCGTTACGACTCTCAGTCATAGCCGTCAGAGCCTTCTGTCAGGGCCGCCGTCCATTAGGGCCGTCCTTCCATAAGGGCCGTCCGTATGTTAAGGCCGTCCGTCAGGTCCATCCATCATGGCCGTCCATTAGGGCCATGCGTGCGTTAGGGTGTCCCTTGTTTCGTTCCCGTGCATCAGGGCCCTCCCTCGGGACTTAAGAAATGGAAGCAATTTTTCCAAAGGTTAGTTAAAAAAGATTTCTTTATTTTCAAAATTTCAAGGGGCTTATGCCATCGCAAAATTAAAAACAGTAGGCAACAATAAAATCAAGACATGACGCGTTTCGCGCAGGACATCCACGCTTCCTCAGAAGTACAAGTTACATCACCACATGGAGAACTTATATAAGAGAAAAGAATACAGCCAATGTTAAGCAGTTTGAAGCTTTAGACATAACACAGCCTCTGTTATTTGGCTGGTGTAAATTAAATCATAAAAAGCGCTATGGGTTGGGTTTGGGATAACTGTCAAAGAAATAGTGTCACATGACAGAAAAAAATTTTGAGGAATAGATGGTCGTGAGGGGTGTCAGTCAAAAACCCTTTTCTGAGGTTTAACTCTAAAGTAGCTGAATGTTACAAATGTAAAATTTTTGTAATTAAATAGTTGAATGTTGCAAAATTACGTTTGTCCCCAATTTAAATAAGCTATTGTATCTCGTTTAAAATTCTCATTCACCCCACTGAAAGTGGGGGGTATATGGTTTGAAACAAAGTACCCTTTGTATTAAAAATGGTAAAAACATTAAAACCCGGCCTGGGCTTTTTAAACCCTCATTAAAGGGTTGTTTGTTGCGTCCGGGCCCGCTTTTCCCACCCTGCGGGCGCCGACGCAGTTTTTTTCCCCCGTCCCCCCGGAAAACGGGTGCCCGCCGCTCCCCCGGGGTCTCGGGCGGGGGGTCCCCCCGGGCCCCCCGGCGCCCCCATCACTTACCCGGGGCCCAGACCCCTTTGTCCCTCCCTGCAGTCTCCTCCCGCCCCGGCCCGGGGGCGCGTCCCTTTTCCCTTAAGGCGGAGGCGCCGGTTTCCTGTGAGTTTTAAAAAAAGGGGCAGTGGGGCCGGAAAATTTGGGGAAATTTGCCCGGGCACTCCCTCAAAAAACCTGGGCGCTTTCCCCCCGGCCCCTTTGGGCCGGGGATCTTTATTTCCCTTTTGCCTATTGGGGAAAGGTTTTCCTATTGTCCGTCCTGATTTACCGTTTTTTCCGTTCCCTTGTTTCCGTCTTTTGGGCCCCAAAGTACCCTTCTGGGGGCCTGCCCTGCCCGCTCCCCCTGCCCCCCTCACCACGAACCATAGTTTCCCCCTGCCCCCTACCTCCTCCCTGCCCCGACTACGGCCTTCCCTGACGTTTTTGGAAAAAACCCCCAATACTTCGGGCCGGCCCCCCGCAAGCAATTTCAGGGCCCAGGGGGGCCCATGGTGACCCCCGCCCCCCCCCAGAAGTCCATCCCGCTTTGGGGCCCGGGCTCTGGTAAATTTTTTTTCCCGGGACCTACTTAGTTTCCGTTCCCCTGGCGGGGGCTTCCCCATCGCTTCCCGGGGTCCAGGGGATCCACTTCCGGCCCGGGAAACCGTTCGTAAGACCCGGGCCATGGATCCCCCCCCGACAAAGCTCCCAAAAGTGGGGGCGGTTTCTTTCTTCCGGGGGGTGCCCCGGAAAAGTTCAGAATTTGGCCCAGGCAGGGACAACAGGGAACAGTGGACCCCCCTTTGGGTTTGCACCAACTCGTCTCCCCCCCCAAAGGGCCCAGCAAACCCTTTCCCCCTCCTCCTGTGGCCCCCTCCCCACCCCGGGGCCGGTTTCCCTGGTTTCCGGGGGGGACCTTGCCCCCGTTTGTCGTTTGGGCCTGCCAAATTTGACGGTTTGATCCCCAAGCTTGCAGGGGTTTTTCCCCCCACCCATTGCACCCCATGCACATCGATTGGGTTGGGGGCCCAAATTTCCTTTCAAAACGCCCAAAGGGTGGCTTTTGTGGTCACCCTGTTGTCCGGGGGAAAGGCCCTGGCCTGGGTACGTTTCTATGGGAGGGGGGACGATCCAGTGACTGCGGTTTTGCGGGCCCTTCCTCGGTTTGAATTGCAGTGTCTTTCGGGGAAACCCAGTTTGGAGCCCCCTTGCCGGGGGAGACGGCACTCTTGAACCACGCCAGGGTGAAAATTCAGTGGGGAGGGTACGCGTTGCAGTTTCGCACCCTGGAATCAGAGCTGTCCGGGAATGAGGGCCCCCCCCTGCGCCCCCAACCTTTAAAAAAGGGGCCTTTTCCCAAAAGCAGAAATCAAGGAGGGCCCCTTGGGGGCCGCAAAAAGAGTTGCCATCCCTCTGGGGCGATTAATCCCCCCTGGCCACTCGCTTTGAGGGGTGGCTTCACAGAGAGGCAAGAAGAGTTCCGCCAAGATCGCGCCCTGGGGGGCAAACCCCCGGCCGTTTTCCACGCCTGGTTTTCCGGGTTTTTCCAAAACCCCTCCTCTCCCCGTTTCCTTTCCTTCTGGGGAAAAAAAACCCCATGCAGGTGGATCAAGCCCCACATTTCGTCAAAAATTTATCCCGTGGGCGCCCCACGGAACTATGTCTGACTGGGGCCAGTGGGATCCTTTTGGGGGAGGAGCTGCCCGCTTCGCCCCCAACGTCCGGGGGAAACCCCCCGAATAGGCTATTTTGGGGGGAGGCACCCTAGGTGAGAACTCCCCCTTCCCCCGGCCCTGACTAGGGGCCGGTGGGGGATAAGGCTGACTGGGGGGTCTTGTTTTCCAGGCCCCTTTTGCGTTCCTGGACTCCCCGGGGTTCCCCCGGGAACTTTATACACCCGCCCCTTGTATCCCGTTCCCGGCTTCCCCGGTGGTTATTTGGGGAAAACCCCCTTTTTTGGGGTTATATCCCCCCGTCAAAGGGGGAGCTGGGGAAAACGCCCCGGGGGAAACGGGAAACCAAAAGCCGGTGACCCCCCGGGGGCGCCTTGCAAAAAAAAGGAGAAGATTTTCCCTTATGTTTTTTCCCTCGGTCATCCCCCTGTGTTTCCTTTTGGGGCTCCCGTGGCTGCCAGGCCATGCCCCCCCGCTTAAAATTTGGGTTTGACCGGCGGGGGGTCGTGCGCTGGGGCCCTAATTTTCCCTGGAACCTTGTCTGGGGGGCACCTGGGGCCCGGGTGCGCCCCCCTTTCCTTTTAAAAACCGCCCTCCAGGCCTCTGTCAGGATTCCCCCGGGGGAATCCCAGGTTTTAATGCGGCCCGTCTTCTGGAAAAGCACCCCGAGGTCCTTCCCCCCTTTTCCATCCCCCCTTTGACTGCCCTTTCGATTTTTCTTTCCCGGGGAGCCAGTCCCCCCCTGGGGGCCCCAGGGTTTCCCCACTGTCGGAAAACCCCCGGGGGAACCCAGGCCAGGGTCGCCCCTATATTGGGGGAAAAATGCAAAAGGGGTTTTAAAAAATTCCTCCCCCCCTTTGGGGGGGCCCGGTTTTTTCTTCGGCGGGAAAAAAGTGGTTTCTTTTGGGGCCTTTTGTACGACTAGGGGGGGGTTCTTAACAAGATCACGGTGAAAAACCCCCTATCCCTTGCCGCTGACCCACGGAACTGGGCCCAAACCGGCTTGGGCGGGGGAAAAGAATTTTCCCCAAATTTAAACCTGGGGGGGCCCCTCCAACCTCATCCGCATTCGTTTAAGGGGGATGAGGGGGAAGGGATTGCTTTTAAAAAACACGGGGGAGGGGAACCATTTGAATTTTAAAGCCCATCCCCTTTTTTTTTGGGGAAAACGCCCCAGCCGTTTTCCCCGGGGAATTTGTGAACAAATATTTTTTCCGGGATTTTCCTTTAAAACGGTGTCGTGGTTTTACCTAGACGACTTTTTGGTTTTTCTCTGTTGGGGTGGGATTCACGCTCCCCCCATTTTCCGCCCCTGGTATTGGGAGCGGTTATTTTCCCAAAACCACCTTTACCAAAGTTGGGGGAAATGTCTCTTCCCCAAGGGCCCAAACCTCCCTTTTTTGGGTTACTTTCACTGGGAAACCGGGGGTTACAGAGGGTTTTCCTGCCAAGGCGGGTGGGCTGCCATTTCCCCCGGGCCCGGTGGGTACGAGTAAAACACCCTTTCCCTGGGTTCTCGAACTTTTACCGCAGTTTATCCTGCATTATTCTCCGGGTGGCCCCTTTATCATTGAAATTACCAAAGGAAGAACTCCAATCCAAGGCAGGGGCCCCGCCAGGGGCCGAAAAGGCGTTTGTTTTAATTTAAAGGGGCACCCTTCCCTCGGCCCCACCCTGACCCAAACCGGTTTTGGGAGACCATTCTTTTGAGGTGGCCCGCCCCTTCGGGGGGGGGCCCTGGGAAAATTCCCTTATGCAGAAGGGTCTAAAGGCAAAAAATGGTCACCTGTGCTTTCTTCTCCAAGAGGGTTTCTTTTTCCCCTGCGGAGAAAAAATTAAACACCATCGGGGGCCCGGGGGGGTTTCTGGCATAAAGCTTGCTCTAGGGGAGTGGGTTATCTCCCTGGAGGGTGCTAAACTACCCCATCACCATTTTCTGGGCCCACAAAATCTTAAATTTCCCAAAATGGGTTTCCCAACGCCTAAACCCCCACGTCAACCAGGTGGTCCTTTCTTCTGGGCGTTTCCCAATTTCCAGAAATTTTTTTGGGCCCAAAGCGAAAAAGAAAAACCCCGGGCCGTTTGCGTTTCCCCCCCGTTCCCCCGGAATTTTTTGGGGTTTGAGGGGGGAAACCCCCCACCATATAATTTCCCCTAAAACCCCTTTAAATCCCCCCCCCTGGGGCCCGGTAAAAACCCTGGGAAAGGGTTTTCCCCCGGGGGAAAAAACCTAGGGTCCCCCGGGCGCTCCCAGGAAAAAATTTTAAAATTTGGGGACCATTTTCTCTTTGGGGTTTTGGTCAAGGGAGCAAAAAATCCTTCCCCCCTTAATCTCTCGTTTCTACTGGGGCCCAAAGGGCGGGGCAAGGGACATAAAGGGGATTTGGGTGAAGTTTTTGGTTTTTACTTGTGCTCGTAACAAGACCCCTCCCCACAGGCCCGGGGGCCGGGGTTTTGCTCCAGCCGCGGGGCCCATCCCGGGGCCCCCTTGGGAAAATCATGGGGGCAATGGATTTCGTCACGGATCTGCCTCCCTTTTTGGGGCCCAACCCGGGTTTATTTCGGGGTTTGGCCCGGGGGGACCGTTTTTTCGAAAGGGGCGCAATTATTCCTTTTCCGGGTTAACCCTCTTGCCCCCCTTGGGCCCAAAACCAATTTTTTCTCCACATTTTCCGCCTAAAACGGGTTTTCCCGAAAGCAAATTGTCTCGGATGGGGGGGCCCCAAAAATTTTGTGCCCAAATTTTTTCGGGGGCCCACGCTTCTCTTTTTGCAGGTAAACCCCTCGATTTCTTTTTTCCGCCTACCCCCGCGAACAAAGGGCCCCAAGGTGGAAGGATCAATCAGTTTCTGGGGGGCCCTTTTTAACAAACATTTTTGTCTCGGCTGGACGGGGTTTGACGGGGCCCCCTTTTGCTTCTTTGGGGGGATTTTTCCCTATAACCCCCCTTGGAGTGGAAACCCAAAGGGAACTCCCCATTTTTCATCTTCCTTGGCCAGCATCCCCCCGCCCCCCCTTTTAAACCATTGTCTCCATAATCAAAAATTTCCGGGCAGGGAACTCTTGCCAAGATATGTTTGCCCTTTTTTTGGGGAAACAACAGGGCCAGTTCTGCAGCATCCCACCGCACGTTTTTAAAGGTCCAAGCGGACAAAAAAATTGAAGACCCCCCCCAGGTTTTTCCCCCCTGGGCGACAAAGTTGGCTATTTTCCAGATTTACCCGGGTGTTTTGAAAATCCCCCGTAAAAATTGGGGGCCCCCGGAACGTGGGACCTTTTTTAAGTTCTGGGCCCCCCAATAAACCCCGGGGTTTCCCTACAAACCCCCGGGCTTCCCACCCCCCAATTTTTTTTTTTTCCCCAATTTCTTTCCATGCCCCTTTTGTTAAAGGGCCGGTTTGGTCCCTGAACCTTTTTTCCCCAGGAGGATAAAGCCCCCATCTTCTAAGGGGAAAGGCCCCCAACATCTTCGCGGTAAAGGGAATCCTTAAGAACTAAAGGGGACCATAAAGGGGAAAGGGCCCGGAAAATTTCCTGATCAAATGGGGGGGATTTTGGGTTTCCTGAGGGGGGATCTTTGGGACCCGGGGAGGACAACATCTTGGGCCCAAAAAAACTGTTTGCAAAAGATTTCTCCAGGCCGGAAAGGGGGAGGGCATGGGGGGGGGTTTTTACTGTTGCGTCCGGCCCCCGGGGCGACCCCCCCTGCGGGGCCGACGCCGTTTTTTCCCCCGCCCCGGGGGACGGGTGCCCCCCTTTTCCCCCGGGTTTCTGGGGCGGGGGGTTTCCTCGCCCCCCGGGCGCCCAAATCACTTACCCAAACCCGCGTTTCCTTTTCCCCCTCCCAGTCCCCTGCTGTCCGGCGCGCGCTTTCCCCTTTTTCTCAAAGGGCTGCGCGCGGGCCGGCTCGTGATTTTTTAAAAGGGGGGCAGTGCGCCGGAAAATTGGGTTTTTAATTGGGGCACTGTTTTTATTTCCCTGGGCGTTCCCGGGCCCGTTTCCTTGCCGGATCTTTAGTCCCTTTTCCTATTGGGGAAAGCTTTCCCTATTTTTCTCGTCCTGATTACCTTTGCCGTACCCTTGCTTCCTTCTTGAAACGTATCTCTGCCGCCTCCCCTTTGACCCCCTCCCTGCCCTTTCGACCAGGGGAAATAGCTCCCTTTGTCCTGACCCCCTGCCGACCCCCGACTACACCGGGCCTAAACGTTTGCCCACCCCTATACTTGGGGCCGGGCCACCGAAAAGCAAGCCACGTCGGGGGGGACAAATGGTAAACTCCCGCCCGCACAATTTCCACCCCGCTTTGGGGCCCGGGCTCTGGGGGAAATCCCGGGGAATTACTTAGATTTCCTTTTCCCTTTTTTGGCTTACCCATCGCTTGCGGGGGTTTCCCCAGTGGTTCCTTTTTCCCGTGCCCGGGAAAACCTTTTTTACTTTTCCCTGTGGGGCCTTTTTAAAATTAGGGAAAGGGTTTAAATCAAGCAGCAAGTAAAAAGACTTCCCTAAAATTGTAAAAAGGGGTGTTTTATTGTGCCAAAGCTACAAAGTGATTCTAAGGGAGGGAAAACGTGAGGAAATTTTTTGTTTTTGGGAAAAAAGGATCAGGGGGGGAAATTAAAAGGTTTTGCTCTACCCTTTTATAAAGAAAAAAAAAAAAAATTATAAATTGAAAAGGTTTTTCAATTTTAATAAGCGAGGGTGTAAAAAAATTTTTTGAAAAAAACCTGGTGTGTGAAAATTGATGGGGTGAACATTTTCCCAAAACCAAATACACGATAGACTTAACCTAAAAAAGCTCTACCCTAATGCGCCAAAAAATTTTTCAAAATGTCGTATTTTAAAAGGGTTTTATCTTTTTAACGGGGTTCTCGGCGCCAAGTAAAAAAAAAATACGCATTCGAATTCATACATGTCGCCCTTGGTTATTAAAATCGAAGTATTGAATCCTTAGATTAAAACATTTCGGTTTTAAATGGAGACTTTACCACAGAAACTTTTTTTTAAAAATAACAACATACATTATGTTTTGAAAGTGATCATCACAGGCCTTGGCTAGTTAATATCCAACATGGCCAGTTCAAAAGAATCAGAAAAAATGGTTCCAAAGACACTGATTTTAAAAACCAAGTTCTCTTTCGACTAATTGTCGATGCTGCATGAGCATTGTATTTACTCAACACATTATGCTACTTTTTAAATTACCCATTAAATTTACATTTAGTAAGGTTCTTATGTTATTTTTTTTATTGAAAAGTATTTGCACGTTAAAATATGTAAGTAGAACAATGTGTCCATTACACGTTCGTTTAAATGGCCCCCAAAAGGGATTATAAAAAGGGACTTTTTTCAAAGTGTTGCCAAACATGTAAAAAAAAACATTTTCAAGATTTTTTTTTCTTTAAAATTTTCTATTGTGATACCTGAGTAACAAGGAAATAGGTTCCAAATCTTCAGAAGGGAGATTAGGATCTTCCAAATTTAAAAACCTAAACCGAAAAAATTAAAGAAGAACTGAATTTTTTCATAAATTTTAATTCTAAATTTTTTCATTTTGTATCAAAAAATCTTGTTTAGTTCGATATTTTAATTATAGGTTACTCATCTAAGTTGGGGTTGATTTAACGAAGTGGAATTCATTTAGAATTTCAGAAAACTTGATTCTGAACGAAATCGAGATTGGGGGGGATTCGGGGACAAGGTGTTTTTAATTGAATAAAAAAGGTGCGAGACATGGGGTTAAAGGGGGAAAGAAGTCTGGGAGAAAAAAAGGCGGAGCCAAAAAGACATGTGAAGGGTAGCAAACAGAGCCGGCGGGTTTTTGTGAGTAAACCGCATATTAAGTGGGGTCGACGTGGAGTTCACACTGTTCTCACTGTGCTGTGTAGGGGTGCTGTGCTGTGATATTTAAAAAAGAACTAACTTTTATAAAACGTTTTTTGGGGGTTCAAGCTTATTCAAGGCTGTTTCCCTTTCACGTTTAATTTTTATTTTTTTTGGGTATTGGAAAAGAAGTCCATATGCTCCCAAATTTACTGCATATAATTTTAAGCTGTAACCCAGTTCTTTAGCCATTTTAATATACAAGGGGTTATCTAAGCCCGTTTCGTTTATTTTAGTTAAAAAAACAGCGTTTTTTTCAAACCAAATACCCCTTAATTTTTTGGGTTGCTCATTTCTTTTTCGCAATTTGATCAGGAGAAAAAAGCGTTTTTCTGCTGTTTGGGAACTAAAAGAAATTTGTTTTTCAACGCCAAAAGAAAAAATTTTGGGTGTAGCATAATTCATATCCAAAGGTTTAATTTCAAGTTTTTTTTGTTGTTGGTTTTAAAATACACGCCCTTTTTAAAACTACAAAGCTGGTAATTTTTGGGAGCACATTTCTTTTTTGGCAATTTTTCCAAGGGGGTTTAACTAAGTTTTTCTGCAGTTGTACTCGAAAAAGAAAGATTTTTTTAACGCCAAAGAAGAAATTTTTGGGTGAGCAAGTTCATATCCGAAGGTAATTACGATTATTTGTGTTGGGCACTGTAAAATACCAAAAGTTTTAACCGCTACAAATGGGAAAATTTTTGGGGACACTTT